>JANTPZ010091982.1:0-18197 GCA_025593235.1 Vachellia pachyceras
CAAACCATCAGAGCTAATGTACTTCTTAACCGTAAAAGAGAAAAGGTGAACCGGAAATATGCTCCACCTGTAGAAAGGAGGCGGCAACTTTCTCCTGGGTTTTTGGAGGATGCCTTGGATGAGGTGTGCTCTCAAAATATTGTTTCTTCCCAGTCGCTGTGGCCTTCATTTGCATGTGCATATGCTAGTCTTTTCTAGGCCCATGACCTATCTAATAATCTAATTATTTATACTATGCCAGTTTGATTTATCATCCAATTTTCTTTTTTTCAGGATGAAGAAACAGATTATTATAATTCTCATCATGCTCATCGCCGCTTTGAGGATGATTTTGATGTTGAAACACGGGCAGAGAAGCGAATTATGAATGCTAAGAAGGTATTATCTTTCTGTATTCTGATAGTATGAATTTTGCTAGTCATTTTCCTTCTATCACTTAACGGTAGTTCTTTTTGGGGGGTCATTGTCACAGGCACCTAAGGATATCCCTCGAAGGTCATCTTTCCCACCTGTTAAGTCATCCCGGCGCCCAATAGAGTTCTCAGATGATGAGAGAGAGGAATCTGAGTATGAAACTGATGGTGAGGAAGATGATCGACCTCTGCCACGAAGGAAGGCTGAGGATTCTGAACCAGAGTATGAGGATGAGGAAGATGAAGAAGAACATTATGAAGAAGAAGCACAAGTTAATGAGGCATCAGAGGAAGAGGAGGTATTATCATTTTCAAATAATTTAGTTTGCTTTAAGATTTATTAGACTTGTCAATGAAGTAGGTACAGACTGTCTTCTATGTTTCATAACTTATATGATAGAACTTCGGTCTTTTAGATTTGTTTTTGTACAGTTTGAGAACGAATGTTAGGGGTTATACACAACTTCTTTTGCACTTCAGTAGTTTTTCCCTCTCATTTGTTGTCTACAATTGTGCCCGTTTGGATTAGTGGTGGGAACTATTTTTCTAACGTGATTTATAATTTACAAGATAAATATGTGAAAGGTGTTTTATATTGGCTTGCATAAACATGGTTTTTTAACGCTAATGCAAACATGCCTAAAAGATACAGGTTACCGGGAGCATGAGTGGTTTCAATTTTGTTTTGATTTTTTGGCAGGAACCAAGACAGAAGAATAAGGAGATTAGAGGCGGCATGAAAAGGAAGGGTTTTGAGTCAGATGAGGAATCTCCTCCAAGGAAAGCAACAACCCATGCCCATAGGCGAATGGCAGTTGTTTATGACAGTGATGAGGAATGAATTTCTCCAAGCCGGATTGCCTTCATGTGAGTGTACCTTAACCTTAATTATGGAATCCGAGTGTTAATTAATTTGTCATTTCTGTGTGGGGAGGCCTGCATATTATGGCACACCTAAATGTTTGAAGAATTTGGGAATGCACCTGTTTCCCGTTTCTTGTTTTGCAATATTTCATTATTGATTATTGGTGATTAAATTTTGTCTTAGTTTAAAATGCTATACCTGACTGTACCTTGCCACCATGATTGTTCATTTTATTGACATTGGACGGGTCTGGTGCCTATGGTAATGATTGTTATGTTCCAGGGAAGCCGTGTTCAATGGATCTAGCGATTGGGATTTGCGGAGAGTCTTGTGGCTGCTACCAGATTATGGAATGCAGCAGATGCTAATGTGGCTCATCTTTTCCTGCCACTTGTTTCTTTCGCGCAGTTGAATTTAGTTACATATAATACAAATTACAGCCCATAAGTGCAAATTACTCTTTTCCTCCAAGATATTTTAACATCAATATAGTAGTTTGAGACGTAACAGAGTAATTTTGGATCATTCACAAAATTATACAACTGTGCATGAATCATCTTTTGTAAATACTCAGGTTCGATGTCGTTCTTTTATTTTCATTTTATCTCTCTCAGCTCCTTCATGGGTTCTGGTTGTCTCGGATAAACACCAGTCTCCAGAATATACTGCAACACCATGTATCAAAAAAAATATATATTACCATCGTATACAGCCCAATAAATATTTGATTTTGTCGAAATTAAGAAATGATGGGTTTGATACGAGGGCACGTATAGTACCTGGTAGAGAGCATCACGCTTCAAGAGATGCTTGGGGACGACGACTTTTTTTTTTTTTTGTGGTCTCCGTTGGATGCCATTATTGTTGCTTCAGAGCGCTTGGACTTTCGTGACCTTTTCTCCTTTCTTGTTGATAGATTTCGGTTGAAGAGGCAGAAGGATTGAGATGATGAAGATGAATGAAAACATGGCTGCGGTTTTGTGAAAAAGTTTAGTTTTATTATTGCTTTTAATGTTTCATATTAATTAACGATTTTAAATTCTATGGTGCGTTTTCATTGCTTTAACGTGCATCCTGAGATCTATGCAATAATAACCTTTTATCTCCCAATATTTGGAAATGTTACTCTCCGCTTGAATGGGATGAAAAGTTTAGAGGAAAGAAAATGGAAGGAGAGAAAATGGAGAGAAGAGAAAAGTGGAGAGAAAATATTATCACCCATCCTGCTTGGATGGGTGAGAGAAAACAGAGAGGAAAAAAAATGTGCAAATGGTTGAATGACAAAAATATCCTTAATAATAAAAATCTTTTAATAACTAGAAGCTAGTAAATTATGCTTAAAATATATAAAGTAGAATATCAAATTAAATATGATAATGAAAAAATTATATTAACATTAATATCATTAAATAATTTAAAATCAAATTATTTATTGAGTCCGTTTGGATAAGCGGTGAAAAAAGTGACTTTTTAGTAGAATGACTTCTGGAAAAGGAATTCTGAGTATAAGTTAAAAAATGAATGTGATTTATGTTTGGATAAGCGGTGGAAAAGTGACTTTCTATGAAAAGGAGAAACTATTCGGATAAACGTTGGTGAAGTCATTTTTTGTGACAAATGGCTTAAAATGACATGAATCTCATTAAATGTTAAATATTCATATATATTTTATTTTAGATATTGTGATAAATTTGAGGGAAAAGACAATAATAATTAAGAATGGAATAAATAAAAATATATGTAAATTAAATATTATTGAAAAGTAAATTTTTCAACTAACTAATAATATTACATAACTAAGTGGATCATATAATTATTCAACTAACTAATAATATCACATAATTAATTGGATCTTAAAGTTTCTACAAAAACCTAAAATTTATTTCTATTGTATGCCTCAAACTTCAATGGTAATAGTTGAAGGGATCGTTACTATTTGAAGATGTAATTTATGTTTAACTAAGGCACACTTGTAACAGAAAACAAATTTCATATTTTTGACAAAACTCCTAAATTGAGCCATGCTTGAACCACATGTATTTTTCCTTCATAATTCTTTTGCGTAGCACAGGTGGGATTAGTCTCTGCACACTGAACCCCATGATGAAATAAGGGACCAGAAGGCGGGGACCAGTATGCTTTCCTCTTTCTTTATATATAGCGTTGCTTCTCCTGCCACCGTGCCACTTTCCTTCTTCTGCCAACACGCAGCGTTCACAGTAGAAGTCCTTTTCTTTGGATGCCTTACCAAACATTACACTCCTAGCCCACCGTGCTTTTGGGCTCCAAAAGTTACTTATGAGCTCTGTACCGCTGAACCAAACACACGCATTAAAGTTATCTTTTCAGTTATTATATTTCAAAACAAATAATTTAGCTAAGAATATATCATATTTTTTAAGGTTGTGAGGTTTTAGTAAGTAATTAAAAAATAAATTAGATATTAGAATATATCTTAAATCTTATTCTATTAAAAAAAGAAGTCAACGTTTAAAACCTTTAATTTGAAACCCTAAATTTAATCACTCTTAATTGGTGAAATCAACGGAGCTGGCTATAAAGAGCAGTTTACCCAGGCTTTTACAACGATAATTAAACATAATGCTTGTTTGGGAACACTGTAAGTCAAGAAAAAATTATTTTGAAATCTGTAAAAACTATCTCGAAATCCATAAAAGCCATCTCGAAATTTATAAAACTATTTTGAAATCCACAAAATACTTCAGAATTTGTAAACTCCTTGCTCCCAATGGAATTTCCAAACAAACAAATTGTAATTAGCATGACGTTTATATGCACCTTGTGTGGACTTAAACCTCACCACTCTAAATCGATAGATAATCTCTAGATGTCTCTAAATTAAAGTGTTTTTCAGTTCTCTCCACATATTTTAGTTGAAATTTAGAGAAACAGGTAGGGAAGAGACATGAAATTTAATTACTCACATACATACAACTCCATACAAATAAAGGTGAGTCCTCCTTGTTTCACATTATATATAGCATCAAGGCCTGTTTGGTTGTTCAAATCTTCTTTCAGCAGAAATGTTAATGGAAACTAATTTTGGTGTAAAGGAATTGGTTCCTCACTTCCTGTTTATCTTTTTATTGGATGAAAATAATGTAATGTAAAGATAGCCCAATAAATTTTACGAAATGATCGCAATGCCCTTTGCATATGGTTGGTTAATTAAATAATTTCTATAACAAGAATTTGAATGAAAATGAAACTGTGAAATGGTATGATTTATGGTAATCGATCAAATATATAGCTATGGCCAGGGAAAATAAATTCACAGTTTCTTCATATGAATAGTGAAAGTTCCTTTTGCCAAAATAGAGTCAAATGCCAGAAATATATTGAATTCAATTTCTTAAATAAATCAACTTTTAAACATTTATGATTCATGTATATGATATTTTAATGTAGATTAAGTTGTTTGGAAGTTTGTGGGAAGATTATTTCTATCAAGTTTTAATTAAGATAATGATGGAAAAATAATAAAAAACTTTTAAAAAAAATAAAATCTTCTTAGTAATCTTTTTGGTTATTTTTGTCTCATTGTTTTGCTTTATTATTGTGTTGTTGTAAACTTGCGAACATATTAAAAAAATCTTAAACTTTTATTAACATAGCCTTAAAATCTAGAAACTTCTTAACTTTATCATTATTTAATATACATTATAGGAGTACCCCATAACTAATTTATATTTTCAATGGCTCAGAACTTGTTGGAATTGTATTATAAAGATGATAATTAATGATCCATTTTTTGGTTTTTTTTCATTGACACCCTGTAAGAATTGAGAATAATTGTAATTGGGCCTTAGTTACTCAAAGCCCAAGTCCATTGAGTCAGCGTCTTGTCGCTTCTACATACAAATCTGCATAGGTCCATAAATATTCTCGGCTTGTTTGGAAAGGCTTTTCAACTCCCATAAGTGCGTTGCACAGTGCTAAAGTCCTTATAAGTTAATGCTTACATTTTTTATCTGTTTGGGAAAGCTTATGGAATAAGTTGCTTGTGGGAATAAGTTACTTCTATCAACAAGCTAAAATCCTAAGTTTTTACAAATAAGTCACTTCTTATACCATTTTTTCAAACACAAATAACTTTTACAATCTGACTTATTTCTAATCTTACTTCTCCATAAGTCCTTATGCAAATAAGTTACTTATCTCACCGTGTTCCTATCTCTTGTGCAGATGAGGCATTATTGTACACTATCATTTTCTTCAATGAGATATGAGTATTATTAAGTAAATATTCCTGGCTACTTTACATGGTATCATAACCTTGATGCAGATAGCTAGAGGCCTCATTTTACAGTCTAGAATCCCTATTAGGTATTGGGGAGAGTGTGCAAAAATGGCTACCTATTTAGTCAATATAGGTTACCATCAAAAATATTGAATCACCAAACCCCTTAGG
This sequence comes from Vachellia pachyceras, assembly GCA_025593235.1. Classification (NCBI taxonomy): domain Eukaryota; kingdom Viridiplantae; phylum Streptophyta; class Magnoliopsida; order Fabales; family Fabaceae; genus Vachellia; species Vachellia pachyceras. Next base: position 5,711 of record JANTPZ010091982.1, read on the forward strand.
AGACAGTTTATGGGACAACCCTTGATTACACAAATTTGAAAATCTTTGGCTCTTTGGCTTATGCAACAATTTTGAATAAATCTGATAAATTTGAGTCTCGATCTGTTCCATGTGCTTTTCTTGGATATCCTAGTGCTCAAAAGCGTTTTCTCCTTCTCAATTTACGTACCCATGAGATTATGGTCAACATGCATGTTGTCTTCCAAGAGAATAGATTTCCCTTCAAAGACATCATACCTTCTGACCAAGGGGGAGTATCTGTAGAAGCAAAGCATATTTTTCTGTTTGATGATGAAACAGGTCCAGAGATCAGCAACATACCTTCTAAAGGGATCTCTCAAGATCTCGAGACCTCACATGAGCCTAATGAAGAAGTTGACAGCCAGCTACGTGAGACCTATGAGGAAGATGAAAACCATACGAGGGAGCTGCACGTCCCTGTTAGATCTGATGCAAGACCACGTAGAGAGACAAGAACTCCAATTTGGTCTGAAGACCATGTCTGCAATCTGGCAGCAACAGAAAGTGAAGGTACCAAGGGTAAATGCAAGTATCCCATACATAATTACTTTAATTACTCAAATGTTTCATCTTCTCATATGTGTTTCATATGCAACATAGATTCTGTATCTGAACCAACCACCTATTTTGAAGCTGTTAAAAATAGTGAGTGGGTAAAAGCAATGAATTTAGAAATAGAGGCATTGGAAAGAAATCACACTTGGACAATAATTCCTCTTCCAAAGGGAAAGAAACCCATAGGGCGTAAATGGGCATGCAAAATTAAATACAAAACGAATGGAGAGATAGAAAAATATAAAGCAAGACTAGTGGCTAAATATTATACTCAAAAAGAGGGTATAGACTACCATGACACCTTTCCACCGGTGATTAAGATTATTAGTATTAGAATTATGCTTAAGATAGCTGCCATGAATGAATGCAATTTATACCATATAGATGTTCATAATGCCTTTCCGCAGGGAGATCTCAATGCTCTCTGCATTTGCTTCATTTGCTTTCATCATCGTCATCCTCATGGAAAGGCGTACGAGTCCCGCTTTTCTTTGCCCAACCCAATTGCTTCCAAGCATTATCGTCATCTTCGTCACAATTCCATAATTCTGATGAACTTCAACAGCTTCGGACAGTTGAGCGCGAGAGAGAGAGAGAGAGAGAGAGAGAGAGAGGCTTTCAAACATTATTATGAGGAAAAGAGGAAGGAAGATGACGTGATTAAGAGATAGAGAAAAAACTAACTTTTATGGAGTCTACAGATGAAAAGTGAGGAACGTTAGGTTGGGTCGTGTACTTCTGCATATTCTTAAACTCTATTGTGTTAGACACTTTTGGCGCAAAAATTAATTATTAAAATTATACCTTTACCTATAAATAAAATATCCTCCTGTCTCCTCCACGTGTTAAACATTTTAAATACAGCTTTCGATGTTCTTTTGTCCGGTCAACGCCTTAGATATCTTGTTCAAAATAATTAATGTCTGAATGAATCCGACGACGATGCTCTTTTCCTCTCTGTTCCCCCGGCTATACAAGGAGCTTGTCATGTTTGCCATATCATTTCAACAGCACTTTTCATGTTTCACCTCCCCCCCCCCCCGGTTTGGTTGGTTTTGATTTTATAAAACTCTCTTGAAAACACATTCTTCGATGCTGTTATGACAAAATGATGATCGATGTTACTATTACAACAGCTACTTCGAAACAGCAGAGGCATTATACTGTTCTTTCATAACGTCAAAGAAATCAGGTCACATATTATTATCAACTCCTGAACAAAAATGAGTGTTTTTTTTTGGTTAAATAATTGTGGTCATGGGGATCTCTTTTTACTTGGTCAGAGTGATGGAGCCCGGTTAAATGATCGAAAATATACTAAATATATCAAATTAATGGTAGAAATAGATTTAAAGCAGAAATGAACTAAGCTACTGAAAATGATATGATAAAGCAACACTCTAAAACAAAGCTTAATAGAATTACACTCTCAAAACATAAAAGAAAATGATGAATGGGGATGACCCCCAACGTGGTGTTCGAGAGACCAGAGAGCTCTCCCTCTAAATGAATGATTGCAAGTCAATTCAGGTAAGCTAACTTAAAAAAATGACAAGATTACGAAAAACGTTACTGTTAGATACTCATGTGGTTTTAGCGGGAACCGATCAACAAAATAGACATGGGGTAATGGAACCAAGGGACATAGTCAGATGGACCTGAGAACATAACTCAGTGCCCTATCCTGCCTGGAACATGTTTCACTCAGAAGCTGACATTTACTTCTGAAGAAGGAAATCTTTGGAGGCATGCTCATTGCAGCTGGACTCGTGCCACTGTTCATGGTGCTATCTTCATCTTCCCTCCAGATGACACTTCCTATCCTTTTCCTCAGCCTGATGCAAAAGAAGTTATCATCATTGGCCAGTAAAGCTTTTGTTTTTTTAGTTATTATACATTCAGATTTTGATATAAAGTAAAGTGATCGATGTTGTGCAGGGGAATGGTACAAGGGGATGTGGAGCAGATAATAAATTCAGCACTGGCAAGTGGTGGCGAGTCCAACCAATCTGATGCTTACACCATTAATGGTGAACTGGAGATTTCTATGATTGCTCAAGAGGTACCATAACCGTCTCATTAACGATAAGCTTTTGAACTAGATAGAGTTGAAATTGTGAATTTCATATTTTGCAAATTTATACGAATTCCAAATTATCGATTCGATTCTTATTGAGCAGAAACTACGTATCGTTCGCTGGTTGATTGGGGAAAGACGTATCTCATTCGGATAATAAATTCTGCTATGAACGAAGAACATTTCTTTGGGATTGCACATCACAACCTCACAGTTGTGGGAATTGATGGGTCCTATACAAAACCCTTGAAGACCGAGACCATCATGATCGGCCTAGGACAAACCATGGACGTTCTTGTAACTGCAGATCAGACCCCTGATCAATATTATATTACATTGCTGCTTCTCCATTTAGTGATGGAAATATACCCTTTGATAATTCCACCACAACAGCCATTCAATACAAAAATAATAAAAATGTATCATCATGTTCATCTCCTATATCTATTCCCTTTCCTATGCTTCCTGCTTTGAATGACTCAGGGACAGCGTTCAGCTTCAGCAAGAGATTGAGGAGTTTGGCAAGTAAAGATTACCCAGTTGATGTTCCAAAAATTGTCAACAGAAGAATTTATATGACAGCGTCTGTAAATGTGTTGCCATGCCCTCATCATTCAAATTGCTCGGGTCCTCGGGGAACTAGACTGTCTTCAAGCTTGAACAACATAAACTTTCAGGTTCCCAACGTAACGTTGATCTTCTACGAGCATACTACTGGTATATATATGTCTATAAATTAATGCCCATTCATACTGAACTATTGTTGTTGAAGAAATAGGTACAAGAGTAGTTAAACCTTAATTATGGAAAAAAAATTGCAGGAACATTCCTGGAGTATTCAGAGAGGACTTTCCAGATGAACCACCGTTGCATTTCAACTTCACAGGAGATGTGGGAAATACAATGTTGATCCCAAGTTCAGGAACAAGGGTGGTGATGATGATGGATTATGGTGATATTTTGGAAATAGTGTGGCAAGGGACGCGTCTTCTTGCAGCAGAGAATAATCATCTTCAGCTTCATGGCTACAGTTTCTATGTGGTGGGATTTGAGCTTGGAAATTTCAACAATGTCTCAGACCCTCCTTCTCACAACTCAATTGATCCCCCACTAGTTAACACCTTTGGTCTTCCCAAAAATGGATGGTTGCTACGAGATTTGTTACTAGTAATCCTTGCAAGTTCCCTCTCAACTACTACTTACTGTATATCTTTCTCTGTTTATAAATATTCGAACTATCTTGTAGTAATTTTAAATAGAGAGAATAATACGCGCGCGCCCACTCTTCTCAAGTATTAATTGTCTATATTCTCACAATGACTTGATATGTTTGTCCAGGGGTATGGTTTATGCATTGTCACCTTGAGAGACACGCAAGCTGTGGTATGGATACTGTGCTTATTGTGAGAGATGGAGGACCTCAACAAACAAGCATCCTTCCACCGCCCAAATATCTGCCTCCTTGTTCTTAATCTTTTTTAAGTAGCCATACATGTAGTGAAGATAACTCAATAACGTTAAACTATTTTTTAAAGGAAATTCCATTTTTTTATAGAATGGAAAGTAATTAATAAAGGGCATGTTCTACATTACAAAGAAGTAAAAAAAAAAAAAGTCAAATCTTTCAGAGGAGCTTAGAGTCATCATAAAACTGACTTTTCAGGAGGGTAGAAAAGGTAAGCAGATCCCAATAAAGGATCAAATCCTTTAAAATTAGAACAAATAAGAAAGAGAGAGATCAGTGAATTTCATTTGTGTCAAACTTACGAGAGTTCTAAGATACTTGACAACCCCTTCTTTGCAAGGCTTCAGCAACTTTGTCTTGCTCTCCTGTAACTGTAACTCCCAGTCAGGAGGGTAGAAAAATTTTCTTAACCTTTGATTGTAACCCATGATTCTACTTCAAATGCGCTACATCAAACTTTGTGATATCTTATAACTCCACCAAGACCTTCCTTGGAGTTATTATTAGTCACCATTCACATTTTATTTAATCTAATCATATTGGAGAGACATCTCCGTAGCTAAGTGAAGTTAAGTTGACCTACATGTGTGACCAAATCAGAAAGAGCACGCTCGGTTTGCTCCAGTACCCGCAGGGACAAGTCCTAGTGGATCATGAGTTAGGTGTTTTGCCTTTAGATCATGGGCGAGCCCAACACCTTTCTTAAAAATTGTGTACCAAAAAAAATAATCTAATCACATTGGGGGATGGTTGCCACATACATGGGCTGTTCCGAGTGTTAAATAATTTGCATTCGTATTCATCCTTCCAGTTCAATAGAACTTGAAAGTCGGCCCATATTCTCCAGTCAAAGTCAACATTAAACATTAAAAGGATTGGGCTTCTGACTCTAAAAGCGGATCATGGGCCTCGATTGTGCATTCCTGAGAAATCCAGTAGAGCCTATTCGATTCACCGAACACGAACGGGTCGGATTCCAACGGGCGTTCGTACTACTTTTGGAACGACTTTTCTAGGAGCTTCTCCTCTCGGTCGCGAACGACCCCAATCCTTCCAGACAACTCTCTCGCATCAACAAATACCCCGTTCTTCTCCCTCCATCACCGCTTCACACCGAAACGTTTTCAGCTACACACTCACAACTCAACAATTCTCCCGAAGGGCTTTGTAGATATTTTTGTCTCTGTTTTCGTTTTACTCGATCAAGGCATCAAAAGCTTGCTCGTCTAATTCCTTGTGGTTTTTCCTTCCAACTTTACTTTTTTCCCGCTGATACCTCCGGCAACTGTTGAGAAAGTTTTCGTCTCCTTCTCACAGGTATGTCAACATCCTCCTTCCATTCATTCATATATTCTGGATGCTTTTAGTGTTTATTCATATGAGTTCGAAATTAAGTGATGGGTGGCGGCGATAGCTATTTGAGCGCTTGTATCATTTGTGTGCGCCATTGGTTTTTTTTTAATTGTATTTTTATCATCGTGGATTTCTGAACTACTGTGATTTTTGTTAGGTTCTAGTATACAAATGAATCCTGACAAGTTCACCCACAAGACCAATGAGGCTCTTGCCGGGGCACATGAGCTGGCAATGAGCGCTGGCCATGCACAATTCACGCCCCTTCATCTCGCGGCTGCTTTGATTTCTGATCCCACTGGCATTTTCTCCCAATCAATTTCCGGTGCCGCCGGGGAAGAAGCTGCACGTGCTGCAGAGAGAGTCTTCAATCGAGCATTGAAGAAATTGCCCTCTCAGTCTCCTCCTCCGGATGAGATTCCTGCGAGTACGACCCTCATCAAAGTAATTCGGAGGGCACAAGCAGCACAAAAGTCACGTGGAGACTCTCATTTAGCTGTTGACCAATTGATTCTGGGTCTTCTTGAAGATTCCCAGATTGGCGACTTGCTGAAGGAAGCAGGGGTTGCCACAGCAAGAGTGAAATCAGAGGTAGAGAAGCTCCGTGGCAAGGAAGGGAAGAAGGTTGAAAGTGCTTCTGGGGATACAACTTTGCAGGCATTGAAGACTTATGGGCGGGACCTCGTTGAGCAAGCTGGTAAACTTGATCCTGTCATTGGACGTGATGAGGAAATCCGACGGGTAGTGAGAATTTTGTCAAGAAGGACGAAGAACAACCCAGTTCTGATAGGAGAGCCTGGAGTTGGCAAAACAGCTGTGGTAGAAGGTTTGGCACAGAGGATAGTTAGGGGCGATGTTCCTAGTAATCTGGCTGATGTAAGGCTTATTGCATTGGACATGGGTGCTCTGGTTGCGGGTGCAAAATACAGGGGAGAATTTGAAGAGCGATTGAAGGCAGTTCTAAAGGAAGTGGAGGAAGCCGAGGGGAAAGTTATACTCTTCATTGATGAAATCCATCTAGTCCTTGGCGCAGGGCGAACCGAGGGCTCGATGGATGCTGCCAATCTCTTTAAGCCTATGCTTGCTCGAGGTCAGCTACGATGCATTGGCGCCACCACACTAGAGGAGTACAGGAAATATGTAGAGAAGGATGCTGCATTTGAAAGAAGATTCCAACAGGTTTATGTGGCCGAACCCAGCGTTCCGGACACCATTAGCATTCTTCGTGGGCTGAAAGAGCGATACGAAGGTCATCATGGTGTTCGGATTCAGGATCGTGCTTTGGTCGTTGCAGCTCAGTTATCTAGCCGCTACATTACAGGTATGTATCATGTCCGGTATTAGACTTAAAGACAACTCGGTTACTAAATAGTGAGCTTGTTGTAGTAACAGCTGTCAAAAATAATTAACTTGTCTTAGCTGTATATTAATTGAAATGATTATGAATAACAACGATCTCTTTCTCCTATTCTCTCCTCCTCTCTGTGTGTGATAATATAGCATATATTTTATATATGGATATATACTTAATGATTACATGCATGGTTTTATAGGACGTCATCTTCCTGACAAAGCAATTGACTTAGTAGACGAGGCATGTGCGAATGTGAGAGTCCAACTTGATAGTCAGCCTGAGGAAATTGATAACCTTGAAAGGAAGAGAATGCAGCTAGAAGTGGAGCTCCATGCGCTTGAGAAAGAAAAAGACAAAGCTAGCAAAGCACGTCTTGTTGAAGTATGTTGTGTTTTCTTTTGCATCGTGAAATATTTATTGTTTTCAGTTTTGGATTTTATGCTCTTATCCTATTTGTTTCGTCGGTTCTAATCTTCCTTTCTATTTTCAGGTGCGGAAAGAGCTTGATGATTTAAGAGATAAACTTCATCCTTTGATGATGAAGTACAGAAAAGAGAAGGAAAGGATTGATGAGCTTCGCAGGCTCAAGCAAAAACGAGAGGAGCTCTTGTTTGCTTTAACGGAAGCTGAGAGGCGATATGATCTAGCCAGAGCTGCGGACCTTCGATATGGGGCAATTCAAGAGGTGGAATCCGCAATACAACAGTTAGAAGGAAACGCTGGTGAGAATTTGATGTTGACAGAAACTGTTGGACCAGATCAAATAGCTGAGGTCGTGAGTCGCTGGACTGGCATACCAGTGACGAGGCTTGGCCAGAATGAGAAGGAAAGGTTGATAGGACTTGCTGATAGATTGCACCAAAGAGTGGTGGGACAAGATCAAGCGGTAAGTGCTGTTGCAGAGGCAGTGTTGAGGTCGAGGGCTGGTCTAGGAAGACCTCAACAACCTACTGGCTCATTCCTGTTCTTAGGGCCAACTGGGGTTGGTAAGACTGAGCTTGCAAAGGCTCTTGCCGAGCAACTTTTTGATGATGAGAATCAGTTGGTAAGGATTGACATGTCCGAGTACATGGAGCAACACTCTGTTGCTCGGTTAATTGGTGCACCACCGGGGTATGTTGGCCATGAGGAGGGGGGCCAACTGACGGAAGCTGTGAGGCGAAGGCCTTACAGTGTGGTCCTCTTTGATGAAGTGGAGAAGGCACACACATCTGTGTTTAATACTCTACTTCAGGTCTTGGACGATGGGAGGTTAACTGACGGCCAGGGTCGCACGGTGGACTTTAGGAATACCGTCATCATCATGACTTCAAACCTTGGAGCAGAGCATCTCCTGAAAGGAGTCTCTGGAAAATGTTCGATGCAAGCTGCTCGGGATCGAGTTATGCAAGAGGTATCTTATCACAGATTCCTTTTTTGTTTTCGGTTACAACAATCTCAATGTAGAACTTCTAGTATTGTTTTCTTCTTGTCACTGAATTAGATTCCTTGCACAGGTGAAGAGGCACTTCAGGCCAGAGCTGTTGAACCGGCTAGATGAAATTGTGGTATTTGATCCTCTTTCACACGATCAATTGAGGAAGGTTGCGAGGTTACAAATGAAGGATGTTGCTGTACGTCTTGCTGAGAGGGGAGTTGCTATGGCAGTGACTGACGCAGCATTGGACTTCATACTGGCAGAGAGCTATGACCCGGTTGGTATCATTATATCGAGGTCGATGTTTTTGACTGCTATATGATCCGAAAAGACGTTCATACTGAAGTAAATGTTCATTATTTTCAGGTTTATGGAGCTAGACCAATCAGGAGATGGCTTGAGAGGAAGGTGGTGACAGAGCTATCAAGGATGCTTGTGAGGGAAGAAATTGATGAGAACTCGACGGTATACATAGATGCTGGGCCTAGGGGCAACTCATTAGCATATCGTGTGGAGAAGAATGGAGGACTGGTTAATGAGGCTACTGGGCAAAAGTCGGATATCTTGATTCAGATCCCGAGTGGATTTAAGAATGATGCTGCTCAGGCAGTCAAAAAGATGAAGATTGAGGAGATTGATGATGATGAAGATGCTGGGATGGAAGGTTGAAGGGTTGAATATGGATGAAGCTTGTTACTTAAGTTTTCTTTCCTTTTGTTTTACCTGTTTCTTAACGTGAGTTTTGCTTTTGTATTGGCAATGTAAATTGTATTTTCCCCTTTTGGGTTAGAGTGGAAAATGATCCATTCAGGAGCTTGAATTTTCCTTTTAAGATGTTTTCCTCAACTTATATGGCAGAACGGTTGTATAAAACTGTGTATATTTCAATGGAAGCCTCTTCTTGGCTTAGTAGTTGTTCATTGAATTAACTGTGTTAGAATTAAGAGTAATGAGTAATGTGACCTGGGGGTTTGAGGGGGTGGAGTGTGAAAATATATTTTGATGTCAGGCAGAAAGTGAAGAGAGTTGTTTACAACTGTAATTTTCCAATTTATGGGTAACATGGCTCTCATATCAATCTGAACACGCAAACAACATAATTGTACTCATTTTTGTTTCCATGTAATACAGCTTTAACTTGCCTTACTTTTGAGTGTAGCCTGATCTCGTTGGGTAGCTTGCATTCCCCCATTCTAGTCTAGATGAAATAAATCAAAAGTGGATTTTTGTTTAGGAATGAAATCACGTTGGAATTGTCCAGTTCATTCTTTGAAACATATCACATACGATTTGATGTCATGGGATGCATTGTGTTAACCCTGTTTTTTAAGACATAGCCTAACTGTCTACCTATTTTTAATTTTCCTGATATACAATATAATCTAAATTAATTTTATAAATTACTTGTAAAATTACTGAATATTAATTCTGTATCAACCCATTATTCTCATTCAGGTTTCATCTTTTCATTCATCTTCGATCACTCTCATTTAAATAGCATGAATAGCAACATTGGACTAACAACTTGTTTGGAAGGGCGAAACCAAAAGATACAGACCCTTTTGCCATTTCAAACATGAAATCGCTCCCTTGGTCTGTTACCTGTTTGAAACAATCGATTATTTCCACCTGATTCGCTTTTCAAGAGTCAATATTTGAAGACTTGGTACATCCATCACCGGGTGCTCACTTGTGTCCCTCCAAACTTCCAGAAAATAAATCTCATCGAATAATATATATGTTTTAATATTATGATAAAATTAGAGAAAAATGAAATAAAAATAGTTAGAATGTCTCAGATTATAACTTAGAGTGTCCCATGCTGCGATTTGACATTTTCATGTCAAGGTCATAACCTTGAGTGTCTTAAGTCAGGATGGGGTAAAAGTAGTTTTTTCCTCCCTTTTCCTCGAAATAATTTATAATATTACCCCTATTATATACTCTGAATTCCAACGTCATACTGTAATATCTAGAATATAACCTTAATACTATATGGAATAGACGAAGGGAGTAAAATTTATGCCAATCGAGTTGATATTTTTGCCTCCATGGTTTTGTGGAGCTGAATATTCTCAAGGTTAATTGAACGCTGGATATTCAGATGTTTAAAAAGAAAAATAATTATTTTCTCATTCTTATTTACTGGTCAAATAATTTTAAATTTTTGCATATCAAACTTCTGGGTATGTTTATGATTTCTGTTTAGTTTATATTTTATTTGAGATATGTGTGATTTTTTCCTTTAAATGTATGTATATATGTGTAATCGATGGATAATTTTATGATAAAAACAACAGAGTCGAAGGTCTATTGTTCTAAAACGCGGTATAACTAGATTCATTTTATGCGGTTTCCCAAATAAACTAGATACTCATCTGCCTCCACCATTCGAAACTTATATTTTACAGTAAAACCCAGATTTTATTTTAAAAATTAGATTTTGTTTAAATACTCACATTTTTTTAAAATCTAGATTTACAATAAATCTATGTTTTAAAAAATCTATTTTCTTGTTAAATTACACACACTCTCATAATAAATTTTCTCTTTCCTCCTTTTCTTTTTTCTTTTATCTTTCCTACTTACTTTTTACATCGGAATCTGTAAAAGTTATTCTCAAACTTCCCAAACACAATCACATTTTCAAAATTTAGGTTTTACCTTTGAATCCGTAAAAATTATTCTCCCAAAATTTATTCTCCAAAATCTAATACCCCTTTTGGCACGCGAAACTGATTTTGATGGAATTGGAAGTGGAACTGAGATTAAAAGTATGTTTGGTATGCTGGAAGAAGTGTGTATTCTTTTAATTTAATATTCATATTTATAATGTGAAAAGACTAATATACCCTATACAAAAAAATTTCTCTTCTTCCCCTTCCCCCACAACCAGCAGCAACTCCGACCACCATCCTTACCGTCGGCATAAGCCGGAGACATCAACGGAGAAGAATAGGGAGAGTTAAAACACTGTTCGTCCAGAAGCAATGAAGCCAGAGAAGCAACCATAGCTGAAGAGAAGGACGAAGAAGAGAAGGACAGAGTCGGAGACATCGATGTTCTCTCATATATGAAGCATTTGATGGAGCCAGAGGCATCGTGGGAGGAGGCGGCATCGCGGTAGGTCGCCACCATCCCAAACATGAACTGAACCCAGATCGAAGGAAGGTGACAGGCCATCGTTGTCGCAGGTGGAAGTGGGTCGATGTCGGAGAAGAAGAAGGCGATAGGTCGTTGCCATCGCAAACCATTACAAGGTCGTCGTCGTTGTTGTTCTCCACTGCCTCCACCGCTTACAATGGAGAAGAAGAAGATGATGAAGGCAAAGATGGCAATGGATGAGAGAAATGGGGTTGGAACTCGGTTCCATGGGTAGGAGGCTGGAACCGAGTTCCAACCTTTTTGATGGAAGTGGGTTCCATCGGAAACCCAGTTCCAATCATCAAACACACATACACACTGATTCCAATTTCAATTCCAGTTCCCTGGCTTCATTTCTTGCTACCAAACGAGACGTAAGTTTTACCTCAAATTCCATGAAAACTATTCTTCACCCAACTTCCAAACAAGCTCTAAGAGTGACCAAACATAGACAATTGTGCATGGCACTAAATAATGAACCCGTAGTCACCGAGTGTGTCTTTTTTTAGTAAAATGATCAAACATATGAATAAAACTTTTATGCCTGACTATCCTAATTCCTAACTGTGCCTAACATATAGCAGAAATATGGATGCATGTAAATATTGTGTTCAGCTTGAAATACAATTAAAAATTGAAAAAAAAAAGATCACAAATTTCTAGAGGCATACCATAAAAAAAAAGTTTATTTGACTAATTGGATAAATCAAGGAAACAGAAGTATAAGTTGCAACGGCGCCAGCCCACCTTGGCAAAAAACTAGGTTGCCAAGTTCACATGTGACTATTTCGTAGTTTCTCAATAGTGTGTTGTGTGTGTGAGGTATATATAGTACGTTTGTTCGGAAACACTTAACTCTCATCTAAAAGTACGTTCAACAGTATTTTCTGTAAAATGAGATAATCTCCTTCACATATTTACCTCGACTTGCGTAAAAGTATTTCTCTACCGCCTTTTCAAACGGACCCAAGTATATGATTTGTAAGTTGGCAACTTCCGTTCAGATGAAAATTTTTGCGAATTCTGAAGAGGCTCATACGTATTATATATAAATGCGTGTGTGTTTGTATGTACTTGTTGTAAAAGATATATATATATATA
>JANTPZ010091983.1:0-30231 GCA_025593235.1 Vachellia pachyceras
CTGTGGTTCTTCTCCCATGACTTGCATCTTATATATACGTGTGTCATCTATTTAGTTTTAATCTCTCCAAAGTGATTAATTGGATCTTGTATTATGAACTTAGATTCAATAATTGTGAAACAACCTATTTGTGTATCATAAAATGGAGGTCTCGTTCTTGTCTTCCATGCAAAATATCTTTATAGTTATTTGGGTTAATACCAATATTATTATTGGCCACTATAATTTCCTCTCATTTTAGTTTTGATCAATTTCTCATCCTTTAAGCTTATTCCATCTGAAACTTCAATTCTCATGGTTTCATAAGAACACGGATGTGGGGTTAATGACATCAAATTTGGTGATGTGACACTGGGTTTATTTGGTAGAGCGTTGAGAAAAGCCAAACACATGTTTAACAATATTTTCCATAAAACGAGATAATCCCATTCACATATTTACCTCGGTTTCTGTAAAAGTACTTCTCTATCACGTTTCCAAACGGACACACTAACGAATATTGAATTTGTCTGTGGATCGGACTACTGACTAGGTAAACCAAATGGGGAAAAAAAGCTAAGTGTGTCTACGCAATTTATATGATTAAAAAACCTTTTAAAAGTTTCAAATTTCCACGTAAAGAGATAAGTACATTTAGTATTTTTACAGTATCTTAAATATGATTGATTTTAATAAAAAAATACATATATTTAGCATAACAAAAAAACTTCATCATTAGCATCAATTTCAAGCATGCCTTCTCCTCCACCTCCTCCCGAGTCATCCTCTTCCCATCGACTCCTTTCATAACTTCATTCTCAACAATGGCGACCAACAAAAACTCTTTTTTGATGTGTCCTATGTGGTGCTGATTAGGATGCTAAATAATCATCCCTTTATAGTGTTGGACAAAGCTCATGCCACATGGTGGACTTAACCTTTTGAGGGGAATAATTAAATAGGTCGAAATTTGGAGTTTAAAACTTTAAATCATCAAATGAAAGATTAATTTTTTTTTCCTTTTGTTTTATGTTTAGAGATGCGAAGGATCTAAACGTATAGCATATATGTACACACCATATTCTACTCGTGTGCAAAATATTTTATTAAAAGATATTTTTTTGGTTCCCGGCTGGACCACGCGAATATACACATAGAATCACAGAACACTTAAAATAATTCGAACGTAGACAAAAGGGAAGATTTTTCGGGATTATGGATATACACAAACACAAAAAAGAAAAAAAAAATAAGACAAATTGCTTCACCCACTCAGGCCTTCCTGTCCCGACCCGGAACGCACCAGGCCCATTATGTCCTTTCATTCAATTACAGTATTACACTCTATATGTATAAACAAATCTGTAAGGGCTCTCTGTTTCTAATAAGCCCTTGAGACCCAGTTCATATAAACTTCTTATTTACAAAAAAATCACACGTTTTTGAGATAGAGGTCATCTTACATACCACTTTGATCCTTATTATAAGTTACTTGTAATTAAGGTAGTTACTGATTTTTTGTCTTGGTCTAAGTGATAATTTGGGTAAGTTGTAACTTGTGTATAGGCTAGACTAATGGCTCGTTTGGTACGCTGGAATTAATTTTGGTGGAAATGGAGATGGAGATGGAGATGAAAATGAAGATAGAAATGGAGATGGAACTGGATATAAATATGGAAAAAATGAGGTGCCAAAAAATTAATTCTATGAAATTGAATACAATTCCATAGGTTACATCATGAAAATCATTTCTACCAATTTTGAATTTCATTTCTAATTCCACCTCCCAATTCCATCATACCAAACATTCCATAAGTACTTCTTCCAGTCTTAAATATAGAGCACCTTTTAGAATTTTTTTTTTTGCGGTCTATTAGTGTATTCTACCAATCCTTAGTATACAATCTGTCGTGTAATTCAATTTTTTATTAAAGTAAATATTATATTTCTTCAAATTCTTAGAGGTTAGATTTGATCGTGAAAATAAACCTCATTCCATCCCAATGTTATCCTTTTCTTTCTAAAGTATTTTTGTTAATTGTATTTATTAAGGGGTTTATATCTAATAGTAGTTTTGATGAAAGGTGATATATATATATATATATTAGGAAAACAACGCATATTTATTATAAATAATTAAAATATTTGATTTCTTTAGTTTGGAGTAGGAATAGTATCAAAGGCAAGAGGATGTTATCCCATTACAAACTTTTAGGAGAAGGCCTAAGGTCTAATACAATATTTCTCAATACTTTAATTTTAAATATGAGAAAATTAAAGATGAAAAAAATGTTTATTCTTAGATAAAGTTAAGGAATAAACCACCTGTTCTTAATTCTAAAGCCGTATTAGAGATCAGATGAGTCATTACAATTCACACAAGTATTCAACTACTCTTTGACAAGTCTTCTCTCTCTCCATTTTCATTTGTGTCTTTTTTTCCATCTTTCACAGCTCAAATGAGAGATTATTTTTTGTGACAAAAATTTTAGGAAAGGGGTTGGGTTCACCCACGATCTAGGGATATGACACATAACTCATGATTCACTGGGGTTTATCCCTGCAGACACTAGAGCAAGTCAAGCAAGCCATTTAGTTCTGGCCACACAGATAGGTCGATCCAGTTTCACTATGCTACGATGATACTTCCCTAAACACCACGACTAGAGCCACAACAAAGTGGCACTCTCCAGAATCGAACCCTCTCCAGAATAGATTTGAGATCTGTTTGTGATCCGAGATTATCTACAAACACGTGGAAATAATAATAATAATAATAATAATAATAATAATAATAATGTGTCAAGCTTCTTGAAGTTGTTGGCCACATGGGATTAACAAGACAGGTAAGTTTGCAACCTAGTACTACCCGAAGTCAAATAATGAGACCAAGTCAAATAACCGATTTGCTGAACGTTGGGATCATGGAGAGAAACGTGGGCTCATGCAAAACCGAAGACGCAAATCTGTAACTGAAGCTGTTAGGATTTATTTATTATTACTGTTATTTTCAATTATAAAAAATACCCATCATGTACGTGAGACAGCTTCTGATTGAGGGAAATGAAGTTTTCAGTTCGGCATCTCGCTTCAGTTTTCTTTTCTTTCGCTTCTGCATATCACTCTGGGTTTCTTGCTTTGTTTCTGAAGATACACAGATCAGTTTGAGGCTAGCGTGGCTTGTGTTTGCTTTTTGGCCTCTCTGAGTAGTTGCAACCACCCACTAATTATGTAATTGTTCATATGATTGAATTGGTGCAATTCGAATAACATTATAAATACAAAGCCAGTTGAAGAGTCCCAAACGTAAATGATAATTGCTACGTTGGTTGTTCCACGTGGTGGTTGACCTTCATCGGTCTTTCACCTTGTTCATTATTAACTATTATTGAGCCTCTCCTCCACATACGACAAGAGTGAACACTTGTTCATATTTTATAGTGAAAAAGTCAAGGTCGTCTTCTTATATATTCCAAGTCTTTGCTATTATTTGTGAAACCTCAGGGCTACAGGCTACTAATGGATAGTTTCAACTCCGTCAAGACTAGAGGTGTTTCTCAAAAAGAGGAGGAAAAAAATACCGTGAGGTCCTAACAAATATATTCCATATCAAAATGAAATGTTTCAATGACAAATATATAGCATAAATATGTTATTTTTCTTATACTAAAAGTTATTGGCTCTGTTTGGATAGCCCGTTGGGAAAATGGACACAGATTCCGAAGTAGTTTATGTGAGAGGAAAAGTGTCTCGGTAAGCGCACCCGTTGGTAAAACGGATAAAACAAACAGAGCCATTATTACACACTTCTTAATTGTTATTTGACTTTTTGGTAATTAAGTATATTCCTTTAAACGTTATAGTAATTTTCCATATTTAGATTACACACTTCTCAATTGTTATTATTACACACTTCTCAGTTGTTATTATTACACCTTTAGATCAAGGAACATATTGTTTGCATTTCATATTTTATAAAATTATTATTATACTATTTTATAAATTTTTATTATTTTATACTATGATTATGAACTGTGTGTATTAGATTTTTACAGTTTGAATTTGTTTATAATTATAATAATTTTTCAAAATATTTAATTTGAACTAAAAAGAAAAAGAAGAGGAGACTAGGAGAGAACCCGGACACCTTTTTTTGTGCGAATTTTTGTGAGACATTAGTAGAGTTTGAATTATTTTGTCTAAGATAGCATTAACATGGGATATATAATTTACTTCTTCCACGTAACAAAAACCACCATAATGATTTAATGTCCTCCATCTACCAGGGGTATTATTGGAACAAGAAATAATTATATCTTGAAATTTAGAACATGAAGTATAATTAAGGACAAAATCAAAATCAAAATTGAGACAAGTAAATAGGGACACAAGAAATACCTATCGAACAGACATATGCATAATATTGGAATCTTAACATGCCTTTTTGAAAAACAAAATAAAAAACATGTTTAATTATTTTTCTTTAATCTCCATAGCACAATTAAATGTGCCATATGGTTAGTTTTAGATTAGAGGCTGGAGTACATCCTTTTGTTTTTTTGGGGAAATTTATTGTGAGTCTCAAATAAGAAACTTATTTACGAAAATGTCCCATAGATGAAAATATTTATTTTGATGTTCCAAGGTAGGACCTCATATTATCAACATCAGCGTATAGTGTTGTCATTGACAACATCATGTGCGATGATAATGACAACACTATAAGCCGATAATGATAACACCATGCGCTGATGTTGACAACATGAGATTCTGCCTTGGGACCTCAAAATAAATATTTTCATCAATGAGACATTTTCATAAATACGTTGCTTATTTGGGACATCAAACTAAATTTTCCCTTCTTTTTGGGTGAGGAACAATTACAAACTCACTAACACGTACATATACAACCTTAATACAGGTTTAACTAATATTTTATTCAGTTATTAAAAAAAATAAGACTTTGAATGCAAATTATTTATAACAGTTGGCAAGCGCCATTGGAGATCTACCTTTAAAATCTCATATGCCTGTTGGCCACTTGTTAGTTTCTCTTTTTAATTAAGGGTCATATGCCCACTCTGAAAGTCAACAAATTTCTTGTTGCCTTAAAAAATGACATGTCGGCATTTAATTACTCTATAGTTGATGGGCAAAATCGTAATTCTAGCCTAATGGTCGTCACTACTTAAACCCTCAGCCCTATCGCTCCATTACACACTGTAACGTAGCAAAAGCATAATAAGCAAACCATGGCAACCTTATCCCCTCACTTCCTCCCTTCATTCTTACTCCTCACAGTCACACTATACAATCTCCACACAACAACCGCTATTGCAGCACGTCCAACCACCGCCAAGACCGCCGCCGCCAATCCCAACGCTGCCGCTTTTATACGTACAAGCTGTAGCAAGACCCTCTACCCTGACCTATGCGTCTCCTCTCTCTCTTCCTTTACGAATACTATACAAAATAACCATGCCAAGCTCGCTAGCGCCGCCATAACTGTTAGCCTCTCCAGAGCACAGAGCATGGCCTCCTACGTTTCCAACCTCCTCAGCCAAACCGCCAGCAGCAACGCCGACTCCAGAACCACCTCGGCCCTCCGTGACTGCTCTTACAGCCTCGGAGTCGCCACCGATAACATCCGCGGATCCCTCAAGCAGATGCAACGGATGAGTGATAACACCGCTAACGGTGAGAAGTTCAGGTTCCAGATGAGCAGCGTTCAGACGTGGTTGAGCACCGCCATGACGGATGAGCAGGCATGTGGCCAGCGGTTTGACGCCCTGCCGGACAGTAAGGTGAAGACGGATGTGCGTGATCAGGTGACGATGGTGAGGAAGTTTATCAGTAATGCACTTGCGTTGGTGCAAAGTTATGGTAATAACGTGAGAAAACCCTAAGATATATACTGATAGAGGCAGCTAAGCTTTTTGTACAAGAAAAAAAAACTATATGCAAAGTTTTTGTGTGTTAATATGCTGTAGTAAGTTAGGGTTCATATGAAAGATATATGAATCTTCAATGATAATAAAACGAGTGTATCACTTTGTAAGTTGCACATTTCTTTCTTTTTCTTTTTTTGGCCAAAAGTAAGTTACAGATTGGGTGGCTAAACTTGATTGTAATTTAAAATTCTGAAGTATATAAGAATATGGTGTGGTGTTAGATCCAATTCTATTGCTCATCTTTAGGCTAGATGTTTCCGTCCTGTATATCACTTGTTTCGGTAAGACACATGCACATGCAGATATTAAATCTTACATAGTTAGGTGTAGATCTCATGAGAATTAAAAATTTAATATTTTCTATAAAAAAATTTAGATAAGTTGGATTTGTTAGAGTCAGAACATACTTCAAAACTTAAAAGGGTTTACAAAGAGCGCTCCAACAAAATTCTCATATCAAATAATGAGATCTAAAACCACCTCTTAAAGGAATATAAATTGAATCCTTACTAAATGAACTAATATTTGAATTTTTTGGAAGTACCTTTATTCTTATATATATATATATAAATTATCTCCTATCTTCTCGCAAACTAATTTCTCATATCTTCTCTTAAACTAAGCGGTATAAATGAAAGTATGAAACTGTCAAAATTTGCTTTATAAGGGTAAGGCTAATGATCTTGTACCTTGATATCATCATGGAAGTTCATCTGGATGTTGAAAGTTGAAACTAATGGGTTTGATTTCGTTTATAACCATAAACCATTGTATATACCCTTTTAAATTTAAAAAGAAAAAAATCTTGCTATATAAGTCTTACCAAGGTTCTCTTATTCTCTCTCTCCATAGAAAGGTTTTTCCAGTGCGACAACGTTTAGATGAGGTCATGGGCTTAAGTCTGGCGTTAACATATCTGTACACGCCCATTTAAATGATATAAACAAAAAATAAGAGATAGATAACATTTAAACAACATTACACACACCCACCCTCTATAAGTTCAATTGGCAAAAAAATTGGGTTAGTACTCTAATTCACACCAAAAGGGAGGGGGTATGATACAGGAGATGTCACATGTCGGGCTCCAATCGCGGTACTTGGGGAGATATCTTCACAATGTAAGCTGCCTATTGTAAAATGCCTCTTAAAATGAATCGTAGTTTAAGCTATGACACTAGATTGGCTAGGCGATCAAGCATTAGGTGCCCTGTTATTGGATTCTAGGTGAGTTCAACTCCTTTTCTAAAATTTATGTTACCTAAAAAAATTATATATATTAATAACCAATAAAGATTGATCAATTTGGTAGAAAGTAGCTTATATGCCCATAAAGTTGTGAGTTCAAACCTTATTACTGATATAAAGATTTTAGTCATGATGATTTGTAAGTACATGTATAAACAATCTCTAAAGATGCAGGCATGACCTGGCTTTACTGAGTCTGGAATTCAACTCAACTACAACTTTTTTTATACAAAAAATTATATATATGAATTAAATCAATTTATCATTAAATCATCTACGCAGATCTTTGTATATAATATAACAACAACAATAATAAAATGATAATATAAAGAAGATCTAGAGAAATCTCTAACAGTAAAAGCATTTCACTTTTCGAGGAGTTGACCTTCATCTATCGATATGGCTTAATGAAATTGGATCATGTGTGTGTGTGAGTGAGAGAGAGAGAGAGAGGGAGAGGGAACAAAGACGAAGGGAGATTGAGGGTTTCGGGGAGAGTCGGTGTTCTAGTATTTTGGCTGATCAAGAACAGATGTTAGAGACCCATCGTCCGTGGCTTCAGTTGGTGAAGGTATTAGATACTCTCACCAAAGGGAGAGGGTTCGATACCGCGAAATGTCACTTTGTTGTGACTCCAGTCGCGGCACTTGGGAAGGCATTCTAGCTTCTGGGTGCTTAGGTAAACGCCTGAAAGTAATTGACGGTTTGCCCTGCCCAACATTGGTATGACCTAAAAGGAAGGAAGATTTCGCCCTGCCCTTGACTTGTGGGTGAACTCAACCCTGTGCCTAAAATTTATATATATATATAAAAAAAAGAACAGATGTCAGAGACGTCTAAGTATTAACGATCATAAGATTATATTATTTTCAGACCAAATATATAAAAGGGTTCAGATATGTTTGAACCTAAACGGTTTCTTTTTATTTCTGCTAAAAATAGCTTAAATTGTTTATGTCAATTAGGCGGTCAAAAATTAACTCAAAGATCATTTTCCCAAATATATATAAAAGAAATATTAGTGAATCTTATCATGATTATTCAAGTTATGATAAAGCGTTTTTTTTTGGGTTAAAAAATAAATGCTTAAAATTTAAGAAAGAAACACAAACTCATGATTCATGAGAACGTGAATTTGAGCAAGTTGTGAGCCCACAGATAATAATAAAGTTATTCGTAGATTAGTATACACGCATAAGAATCCTAAATGGTGACATTTTTTATGTCCATGTTGACTAAACAAAGAAAAGTTGGTCGCCTAAAAGTATTAGTCCTAGGTTCAATATTCTAAGCCACAAATCTCTTTTTTCAATGTTCTTTTCAAGTTTTCATTTCAACGAAGATACTAAGATGTGAGGTTAAGATCAACGGAGCTATATATTGGATGGATATTAGTTAAAAGTCTTCTCTTTTTTGATATTACAATATAATTAAATCAGATTCAAATATTGACAAATTCAGAGTTTCTCCTAAAAGAATTTTTTTTTTGCATTCACAAAAAAAAAATAATAAAGCGTTTCAATAGGTCAAAGCTCCTTCTGATAAGACCAACTCCTAGTTAAAAGTCATTTTAATTAATAGCAATTTAGTTTAGGGAAAAATTTACTCAAACATGAAAAAGACTCGAGAAATTTAGCTACTATTTGGAACATGCATCAACCAAAACTTCAATTCATACGGCACACCAAAATTTAGCAAAGTAGAATGTCTTCCACTCGCGTGGCTTCATGCAGAAAAGTACCGTACCCAGGTACGCTGTTCATGAGATTGCTGGATTGAATTTGACAAAGATGTGGATAAACAGACAAGACAAGACATGCCTCAAGAAATAAGATTTCACCAAGTCCTGGCATGCACGCATTTATGTAATGACTGTAGGAGCAGATCGACCGGTGAATTCTTGCATCTTAGAAAGTTTCAGTGCAACCTCCACCTGTATTTGATAAAATTGCAGTTAGTCAAGGAGTTGAAGATATATTTGTTTTCATTTAGATATCAGGGTTTAGAGACATCGTACAAGAGGAGAAAGAGCTTCCTGTGAGAGTCTCCCGGTTTTCGATGGATCCATCTCATATTGTTCAATGTACAGACGAATAGTCGCTCCTTCAGAACCAGTTCCAGAGAGACGGAAAATCTGGGGAAGTATTTTAATGGCGAACAAGAATTAGTGCTTGTTTGAAAAAACCCAAGGAGCACTTTCATGCAAGCTCAGTTTAAGAGAAAATGCAGGCTAGTTTTAACTTCAAAGACATCTTGTCCAATTACAAATAACCGTTTAAGTCCATGGAATTGCGACTGCAGGGTATGTGAAATGCATTAGATAGGTTTTAGTTTTTCATGAATGACTTGGTTCAAGTTAAACTAAACACACCCCTGAAATTAAGATAGCAAGAAACATGGCAGAAGTAAACTCACCAATCGAGATCCATCCTCAAACAAATAACGGATGCCCTGGTGTGATGAAATGGAACCATCCACAGGATCTTTGTATTCAAATTCATCAGCATGGACAACATTTGACACGTCTGACCTTGCTCCCTTGATTATCCTAAAAGCACAGTATAAAATTATTTAGTCACAGGCATTACAGCACGACTCAACCCTCAATGAATGAGAAACACATCATCAATACATATTCATAATCTTGCTAAGGGCAACATAGAAAATATACATCACTCAACCAGGATAGACACCAATTTCAAACACGTATAATTTTAAAAATGTCATATGAAGGTCAGACAGGGCGGGAAAAAGCTTAAAGGGAAAATACAATTTAAACCTGAACACAAGATCAAAATAAAAATTATGTTGAAGTAAAAAAATTCGCATACTGGTTGACTTCAGAAAGTGAGGACTGAAGTTTGACCAAATATGCCATCAGTTCCTTTGCTGCACCTGCATCCACGTTCTTCAAGAAACAGATATAATCACGTTAAGTTATTTTTTGAGTTGGATAATACCACATAACAAAATGCAATCAGAGCATACTTCATAATCATATCGAGTATAGAAATGGCGCCCATAAGTAGCCCAATGCTGAACAACTATGTCTTCAACTGTCACAAGTTTGTCTCCATCAAGCTGATCTTTATTTTTACATGCAAGAATAGATAACCAGGCCAGAACTGCCCAGATTCCATCTTTCTCACGAATATGGTCCGAACCTATTTACAAACACATCAAAGATAATAATTATGATATATAATATAACCTATCTAGGTTAGAGATTCCTATTCTAAGAATTAATACATTGTTCCTTAATGCAACAGCAAACGCTCACCAGTTCCGAAGCTTTCTTCACCACATATGGAGCATAATCCAGCATCCATTAAGTTACCAAAAAACTTCCAACCAGTGGGAACCTGGATTTGATGAAAGAATAATTACATGTGTCTAAAAGCAACCAGCAGGCATATGCTAATTTACTGACAGCCAGCCGCATCTTTACCTCAAAAAATTTCAAGTTCAAATGTTTGGCAACAACATCCAGGGCAGCAGATGTTGGCATACTCCTACAAATGCAAATACAATTCAATACTCTAGCACAGGTGATTGGTTCATACCATTCAACATGAGATTTAGACATCCATACTACCCTAATATTAATCACACTCCATGTAAATTAATTGCATCAAGAGTGCCGGACCACAAGGTCCATGAAAATGAACAGAATACAAAACGAACAAAAGTTATATACAATAGGAATCATTGCATATTTCTATTTGAAGGCTTGAAGCAATGACCATACAACCATGCTAAGCCACCATCCTGCATTCAAAATTGTCTTGTACATTACTTCATTTAATCCTTAACCCTAGGCTTCTTGTAGTAAGTCCATTATTCATATACCGATATAATCAACACCAAACAAAAGTACAATCAAAAGAAAGTTGGTTTTAATACAACAGTTACTGCATATTAACAAGAATTAAAAGAGGCAAATCATGGTTTACCAAGAAAAACATCAAATGCAAGTTTAGGTTTGCCACTACCACATGAGATGAGCAGATGTGCATAAACATATCTACTAGAACATGCACACGTGCACCCACAAAGACTGACTTAAAGATATGACAAATACCTGGCAACTCCCTTCAAGCCGCTAGAAAAATATGGTATAGCTTCAACAGCATTTGCAGCAATTATGGCTACAGAATCAGATGGAGTGACAAAAAACCTAATAAAAAAAGATATATGTTTAAATTGAAAGCTTAAAGATTGACAAGATTCAAATTTGTATTATACCAAGGGCCTTAATACCTTTTACCAAGTATCATGTTACGATCTGCATCACCATCAGCAGCAGCACCAAATTCTGGTGGCTCATCTTGAGGTTCTGATTTACTCAATCCCATGCGAGCAACCAACTCCTTC
The DNA here is from genome assembly GCA_025593235.1 of Vachellia pachyceras. Taxonomy (NCBI): domain Eukaryota; kingdom Viridiplantae; phylum Streptophyta; class Magnoliopsida; order Fabales; family Fabaceae; genus Vachellia; species Vachellia pachyceras. The sequence continues at coordinate 11,553 of JANTPZ010091983.1, forward strand.
GCATAGGTCAAATTGGGATCTGGGTGCCCTCCACCAAAGTCTTCCTGCACCCAAGAAAGCCATCCACTAATAAAAAGTAAATCATCACCTGCATTATAGAGTTACATGTGATTCTCGGAAAAGGAACAAGAAAAAGGACCTTTGGTGTACAGTTGAGTAAAGAGCTTTCCTGTGCACCAAGCTCTTCCACAAATATGCGCTTTGCATAAGCTCCAGCAACTCCATGCAGAGCATCATAACTTCACAAAAGTTGAAAACGACTCAAGATGTTCAAGAGGAGGAAGAGAAGGGAATATTTGAAATAACATGCTCAACTAACAGCAGCCAAAAATTATATACCAGAATGTGAATTTTGGAGATGACAACAGCTTCCTGATAGACTCAAAATCAAAAATTGACCTGGAAATTGAAAGGCAAAGATAAAGGATTGAATTAATAAAAGAGAATAGTGCACAATTAAGATTTAAAATTCCTATTTTCTCATAGTATGACTTGTAAGAACAACTGACCCATTAAGGACTCCCAAAATCTGACATTCCATAAATGAAAAGTGCAAGAGACATGCTGAGAGGAAAAGAACTTATATTTTCAAGGTGCCGTTCTCCAATTGAATCAAGGACAATAGATCATTTTTATGCATCACTTACATTTCGACTAGCTCTTTTTATTAACACTTTTTAACTTAATTTAAAATTTAAATGCCACCTAAGCTAATTCGATTGAAACAATAGCTTGAGCATATAGGCTTAAATACACAAGTTTTTTTTATCCATATTAAAATCAAACATCACTGTGAATAACTGGCCTTTCCAGAAATTTTATCATTAAAATTGTACAGTTTTTACAGGTGATGTCCCATTTTGACATGATAAACTGTAGTGCATTATAAATTCACTTTTATGAAAGTCTACCTTATCAATGCTAAATGCAGATAATGTTAATCTAGTAAAGAAATCTTACTTCATCAACTTCACATAATCACTTGCTGAATCAAAAACTTCAACATCAAATGGTCCTTCGGGGCCTGTAAAGTTTGTAACACCTGTTGTGGTTATATCCACCTGAGCAAAACAATGGTGAATTAGAAACAAGGTTTTCTGAGAGGAAACACAAAACAGTCTTCATTAAAAAAGAGAAAGGATTTCACATGAGAAAGAAAGAAAGAAAGAAAAGAAAAGAAAAAAACAGAGAGAGTGAGAATGAGTGAAGAAGACAACAGAATGAACATTTCAGGCCAGGCCAGGTTGGAAGGTATTACATCAGGCAGATCTTCAGCAATGAAGTACTCCTTAATTGTTGTTGTGTTCTCATAGATCTTGTTAGTAATTCCCTCTGGAGCTGGTCCACCATTTTCCATGTTATATTTAATCCCAAAATCCTGCATTGTGTAAACCAAGCAATGACTTAATGCTATCCTTGACAAGGAAGTCCCCCTTGCCAGTCACAATGTTATCAAAACAAATCATTAAAAGTTAATAGGACAAAACAGGAAAGCCTCCACCATAAAAGAGAGTTTCATGTCCCACACAAACAGCCCTTATTGGACTCACACCCCTGCATCGTTGGGGCCTGCAAGAAGCTATAACCATACTTCCACGTACTCATTTAGATGTCTAAGGTGTACTTGACGTAAGATTGGGTAGTTATATTAGGTAGTTATATGTGAAAGGTAGTTAGTTGGTAGTTATGATAGAATAGCCATTAGAGGCCAGGGGTTAGGAGCCTATATAAGGAAGTGGAATTGTAATTAGGAGCTTATGCTTTGTAAATTGTGAGTACTAGCCTACCAGGTATTAGTTTTATCACTTATAATGTTATGGTCCAACACAAGAAGGATGAAGGATAACTTTTGCCATGTAATTTCATCAATTGCTCATGATTAACTAATCACGCAAGGAAACACTTTCCAAACAACACTAATAGAATTCAGTAGGAAAAAATTAAGTAGAATATAAATTAGCCCTCAAAGATCAATTGACTTGTCCGATTGTCATACGCATCATATTTATAGTCACACAACTGATTCCTGAAACAATTGGATTGCAACATAGATATTAAAATTAAGAGGTCAGACTTCCAGCACAGTGTCGTCCCCTTCAGTTCACTAATACACAAGCTCCCCGCATTGGACCACCAAACCAGACATTATCATAATCAGTAATCCAACTTCACTGCTTCACTATTGACTCAAAGTAAATATGGGGGCACTCACCTCATGAGGTCCACCAGGATTATGACTCGCAGTCAGAATAAATGCACCTGTTGCTCTGGATCCCTGTTGTAAGAATAGAACCCAGATCCATCATTTCCATTGACCCAGACAGTACTTCTATCAATAAAATCAATGATCTGACAGTTTGAAGGATAAGCATAGATAATTGCATAAAAAATAACTTACATCAACCCCAACTCTTTCACGTATCACAGCAGATACAGCAGGAGTTGAAAGCAATCCATTCTGACCAATCCAAACACGTCTTACTCCATTTGCTGCTGACATTTTGGTGATAATCTGCAAATTCAATAAAACCTCTAAATATATATTTCATGTTATTGATATTATGAAGACATTCTATGTGTAGAGAGAACCATATACCCTTTTCCATTAAATTATAACAGGAATAATGATGAAGAGGCAGAGCCATATACTCAGCAAAATATCAAAACATGATAAGACTACATTCTCCTGAACTGCAAATTCATTTCTGACCTACCATTAAATATCACTGCATAACCTACAAGAAGTTCAGACCTGAAAACAATAATCTCCAATCTAATGGTGCTAAAAAAGAAAATAAGGTAGTCTTTCCTTTGACAGGTTGAAATCCCAGAAGTGACAAAAAGAATATCAGGCTCTCTCTCTCTGAGGTTAAGAGGCTCTGCATCTCTATTACATCATTTTCTTAACCTAACTTCTTCCCCATTATAAAATTAAACGGAACAGTAAATTTCAGATCAAGCATTTAAACTCTGCAAATGTGGTAACTAAATAGAATAGTGTAATTGACAGCTTAGGCTGCAGGGTACTATAAAATGCTATGCAATCCTAAGCAAAGCAACTCATCAATAAATTGAGATTAAATAAACACCATGGCCCCAAAAAACAAAATCCAACAAAGAATGTCCAATCGCCAGGATATGGAATAAATGTGTGAGGTATTAGCTACCTTATTGACAAATCAAAATAGTGTACCCACCAAGATCTTAATCCCACCCAGTTCATGTATGTTGAGTGCATTTGTGATAAAGAAAGTTAATAGTTAAAACGCACCTGAATTGCTTCCTTCGAAAAATAGCGACCATCTCCTGATACAACTAGTGTAGCATCTGTATTCATAATAGTTACAATTTATTATAGTCTACCTACATGCAACATACTTCATGAAAAGGAGACAAGTGAAAAGAAAAACATTTTAAAATGAAATATATGTAATTCCACGAATCAACATCCATCATAAGAGAAGGCAATTAAAATTCTCACTTTTTTAAAAGGTAGAGCATTAATCCTGCTCACAAGCACCATGCCAATAATGCAGTCTATTCAAAATATAAAGGAAGCCCAGCTAGGCAGAAAAGAGGAAGCAGAAAGCACATGAAATCAAATTTCAAACTAGGTTTACTGCAGTCCTCCAGATGCAACAAGTACAGACAACCAACAACACAAATGTAAGGTCATGATCACATTCTGATTAACACAACAAATTAATCGTGGTGAACTGTGCTGAATTTCCTTCTAGATAGACAAACTAATTCTTCAAACATCTTTGGCACATTGAAAAGGGAGGAAAAATAAAAACTCAGTTCTGTAGTGAATAGTGGCATGAGCTTCCTATAGCAGGATCATTCAACAAATGCCTAATGGAAGATGGGTCAGACGGTCAAGAAGATTTTCCATGCTTTGAAACATTGTAAAGTCGAAAGCCTATTTAGGATACTCATAAAAAATACACCTACAGCATAGAATAGATAGAAACTGACCTCTAACTTTTTCAGAGGTTAGAGCATTGAATGTTGACTGAACAAAATTGTGCAGGTAATTTGGCTGAATGAATACTTTCACCTGAAATGATCCATCCAATCTATATATTAGATGGAAAAAGGAAAAAGAAACAGAAGATACACAACTTTTTATGTAAAAGGGATTCAGCAAGAACAAATTGCATCCAAACTCTGATTATCATGTCTGTCAGTCCCAAAAAATCAATGCAAATCATAGTAATTAATCTTGTTCGCATAAATTCATCACACGATATTTGCAAATTTGGAAAAGGAATCTACAGCTCATCACATTAGTAAAAAGCCTGGGAACGATTTATAAATAAGTTGTGTTCATAATTTATAAAAAATGCGGTTCTTTATATATTTTATCTAATATAGTGATATCGATGTACGGATTCCCTACAGAGTCAGCCAATTCTTCAACTTAAATTGGACTGATTGCAGGCAAGCATTAAAATTCACTACTCTTTCATTGCTCTACTAAATCAGTATATTTGAATAAAAGTTGTGTCAAAAATGCAGCATTCTGTAACAAACACAAGTCCTTAGGAGAACCACACCCCAAAAGCTAGCTAACTGTTGGAGTAGGGAACCCAGAATAAGGGCCCTCTTTCATGGAAACATTTCCAACGTTTGGAGACTTGCTATTCATTCTTATGGAACAGCAGATTCCCATCTAAGTCATGCCTTTATCACGATTCATATGAGTTAATTGTTTCAGATAACATACAAGCAGTTAGCTATCGATGAAATCAACATGATCGGATACAGATCAAATTCATAAGGTCTCGTTTCTCGATAGGATCTACCAATTCAAACCTATAAACAGAAAACTCAGAGAGAAAGAGATTCAGATCCATTAAAGGGAGAAAAAAGCAATAATAAAATCACGGAAATGATAGGACAAATGATCATTCCATGAAAACAGTTGAAGTTGGAAATTCTGGATCAGATATAGCACGGAGAATAGATAAAAAGGAGAAGAATCAGACCTTCTTACGGAGACCAGAAGTTCCAGGCTTCTGACCGTCAAAAGGCGTGGTTTCCACTCGCGAATATTTGAAGACCACCATAGCTAGCTCCTGAACAACGAGAAATTCAGATGCTCACAAAAAGAGAAACAAATCTAGAGTTAGAAATCAGAGAGTGAGAGAAGGAGAAAGAAGCAGAGAGCGATGCGAACGAGGAGGGATATGTACCGAACAAGGGCCTACGCCAACTTCCGAGTGAAGTGCTGAGAGCAGAGAGACAGTAAGCTTCACGAGAAACTCCTATTGGTACGATGTTCCGGTCTGGACGAAGGTGTCATATTTATTATTTAATCTTTTTTTTTTTGCCGGACATACTTGTTATTTAACCGAAATGCTTCTTTGATAATGTTTTTAAAAAAAAAAAATTATTGATTTTGGCACTTTCTTAAATTGTGGTGATTGAGCATTTCTTTAATGGCTATGAACATGATCAGATTTATGCATGTCTCTACATAATACTCCTTCCCTTGTTCATGTCTTTCAATAGACAACTAACTAAACCCAATCATTCATGAACTACTAAGTGCTTGTTTGAGAACACCGTTTCTCCAACGATACACGCAAATCAAAATAAACCATCTCGAAATTTGTAAAAACCATCTTGAAATTTAAAAAAACCATCTCGAAATTTGTAAAACCATTTTAAAATCCGTAAAATATCTTAAAATCTGTAAACTCATTTCTCCCAATGAAATTCTCAGTTAGACACTAAGTTAGTTAAAGTTAGTTGGAGATAATGAATATATAAAAATCGAACTTTTTTTTTTGCATCCTAATCCTACCCCTCAAGGCTCAATGATCATACTTTGTTGAAAAAAATTTTAAAAACAATAATTCTTTTTAACAGACCTACTTCTTAAGTTATCAAATTCTTTTACACGTGGCTGGCTGGTAGCCATCTTTTCTTTTCTCCTTTGGTTATATTCCTACCTTCTAAAGTTTATTCCTTCCCTCCCATCTCCCTGTTTTTCTATTTTGGAATGTAAGAGGGCCTAAGCCCAAACGAGCCGTCCTTTACCATCTCTTTGTTCTTCAATGGTATGTCAATATTTATACTTTCAACTTTAATATAATATACCAAATTGGTTAGCTGTAGCGACTTATGTCCTTTAATCAAACTGTCAGGGGTTTGATTCCTAATCTTAGGTATGGAGCTGACCATGTTGGGAGGAGTCCACATACCTTATGTGTGCTCAGTAACTCCGACAGAGATTAGTCACGGTTACGGGTGGTAGATACTCTAGGTAAACAAAAAAAACTTTAATATAATATATGCTCTATTTGATAATGAATTAACTCAACCTACAAATTCACGAGCTCGAATCCATCTGTTGATGTAAAAAGTTTATTGATTGACAATTTGTAGCTGTGAAATTGTAATTTAACAAAGTTTAAGGATATTAAATTATAGCAAGGATAGCTTATGAACCATTTTGTTACGAATTCATGATACATTTTCAATTCCTTATACAATTATATGGTTATAATATAATAAATAAAAATTGAAGCTCATAGTAATTTTCTGTTTTTTTGAGAAGCATGCAATAATAAATTTCTGAAAAATAAATGACAACAAGTTCATACACATCACTTATTAGTAGGGTTTTTTGGTGATTAAGTATTTTCCTTGAGACCTCATAGTAATTCTTCCTTTCTTACTATTCAAAAAAAAAAAAAGATGTGAGCTGAGAGAACTATTCTTGTAATATGATCTGATAAGTACACGGGGCAGTATGGTTTAAAGATAAAAATCACCAATATGATTAGTTTTCTTGTATACAATTTTTTTTATTAATGAGATTCATTGTTATTCATGGCAATTAGGCCGGTACTCAAATTCAATGGAAAACTAATTTTTTTTTGTTCTCAAAGTTTATAATTCAGTTGAAACTCAATTCATATACTTAAACTCAGTACAATTCAATTTGTATGGTCATGATTCGGTTGTAACTTAATCCTTCAACTTTAATTCACAACAACTTGGTCACTAAATTATGAAATTGCTAAAATTTTAAGGACCTAATTACAGTGAATTAAAATTCAGGGATTAAGTAATGATCAAGTAAAAAAAAATTATAGGGATCAAATTGTGTTGAGTCAAGATATAAGGATTGGGTTACAATTGAATAAGACCATGCCAACTAAAAGATTAATTTTTCTCAACCCAAATATATTCACAGGGTATACGAATCAAGCTACTGACTTTCTAGGCAAGAGAGCAGTTAGAAATCACTTGCCTTTGACCCTGTTGCCACAGCCACGTTAGATGATCAGATTTGAATTCAATGCTTTATAAAAAGATGATCATGAATTCAATGTTCGAGACTTTAATTTATAAACTTTGGGGTATGTATCTGATTTGAATACTGCTCATATTAGACTTCAAGATATACTATAACAAGAAGCATAATGGTTTCAAGTATGAATATGACCCAAAAATATATATCATTCAAGTCATATATGTATGAATTTCATTTAACACCAGTCCTGTGATTTTCTCCATTGCTCATGTACTACAAAAAATGGATTCAATTGTTTGATTCTTAAAAGGGAAAGCAAAAAAAAAACAAAATTTGCAGCCATTTAACTCATTTCACAACAACCCTTCTCATCAATGACCTAGGTGTAAAAAAAAAATCCAACATTTACATATAACTTTTTACAGAATGAATGACGTAACATGAGAATATGGGACTAACCCTCATCAATTGGACGTTTCCCACGTGGGTCTAATTCTCTGGAAGCCGAGGTGGTCGCGGTTGCGGATGTGGCGGCCGTTGCGGTTGACCTGGTGTCGTAGATATTGCTTGAAATGCCAGTACGTGAACTGGATCCACTAGAACTACTACCGACTGTGGAAGATGGTGTATAAGGATTATGGTGCTTTCGGTATCTTGAACTCATCATACCAGGTCTCATCGGCTCTTCCAAGTGGCCCGGCTTCTTCGACAGCACCACCACCACCCGGTGCATGGTGGGGCGGAGGCTGGGGTCGCCTTGAATGCATAGCAGGCCTAGTTGAATGCACATTGCAACTTGTTCAGGCACTGCTGAAGCTGCCATTGCACTGTCCATTATTTCTAAGCTTCGTCCTTTTTTGTAAAGCCTGTATGCCTATAACAGCCACACAGAAAATTCACCATAGAGCAGTTTAGTAATGCTACATATAGATGGTTCATTCCTATGATGGAAATATAAAGGAAGAATCGGTTAAAAAAGTCCATGTTTGAAAATTGTATTGGTCAGAAGGATCTGAACTAAAGTATTGGTTTTTTTGTGTATGAAATCTTGCAAAGTACCAATAAAGATATAAGTTTCTTTTGCGAATAAAATTTTTTAAACAAGTACTTTTATCTATGTACTCGTAGGTCTTTTTGTATCAAAGCCCAATATGCTCAATTCAACATATTCAAACCTTACCCCTTCCATGAGGTTATGTGCATTCACATCCAAAGAATTAAATGATAAGTTCCGCTGACCGCTAATGATCTCCAACATTAGAACTCCGAAACTAAATACATCTGCTTTCGTCGATAAAATCCCATACATCATGTATTCTGGAGCCATATATCCACTGTTAAATTGATGAGCCTTCGTTAGAAAAATAAATCCTCAGAAAAGTAACATATCAGCCTCAATACAACAATATATTTTATATGCCCACACACAACCAAAACTTGGAGCACATGCAATTGAGTTAATATCTTCGGCTACATTTTAAAATTGATTGAGAAAAATGGCCTCCAACAATAAGGCATGGATTAATTCTCAACATTCATTTTTATGTATTAATATGGTATGAGAAATGATAACAAGGTAAAGTCTAAAAGTTGAAAAGCATATATACATACTTGGTTCCAGCCACACGGGTTTTGACATGGGTTTCATCTTCAGGGAAGAGACGAGCCATACCAAAATCTGCGATCTTAGGGTTCCATTTATCGTCGAGGAGGACATTACTAGCTTTTATGTCTCTGTGAATTATGCAATCGTGTGAATCCTCGTGAAGATAAAGCAATCCTCTAGCTATTCCCATTATTATTCCAAACCTCTTTTGCCAGTCAAGCTCTTTTCTCCTACCTGATTCTGCATTCATTCATTCGTAATATACTAATCACACTCCATTCAATAAAGATTAACACATTATACAATTACTTATGTTTGTGATATATATAATTATTTTTTGAACTATTATATTTACCATTTTAAGTATCAACCAAAACTCATTCTTTTAAAAGGAAAACGATAAGTGTATGCATCTGTTAGGTTTTCCTCAATTGAAAGCATCTATATTAACCATCGGATCATGATTTAAAGGTGTTAAAGAGTTGCAAATTTAGAATTAGAGAGCTTAATAAAGGAAAAATTACCCAAAGGTCCCAAACAACAGAATTAACCACAAAATGGTCCCAAAGATTCACAAAATTACCATAAAGTCCCAGGAATAGCTGTTGAGGTTGTTAATGAAGGATAGTAAAGTTGTTAATAACAACCTCAGCAACTACTCCTATGATCTTAAAGTAATTTTGTGAATCTTTAGGACCGTTTTGTAGTTAATTATATTACTTAAAACCTCTGGGTAATTTTCCCCTTAATAAACCAGTTGAATTAGTGATTCAGTGAGTTAAATCGGGGTCTAACCTGAGGCTAAACCGATCATAATTAAAATAATGAAAAAAATACATGCATATGTTATGTTTGGATTCTTTCAAGTGAGGAAGGTCTCCATTGAGATGTCTACACCAACCATTGATTCACGATTTAATGGCATTGAAGAGAGTTATCAAGATACTGAACAAACAAACCTATCCAATTTAGGGCTTATTTAGCAACCAATTCTAGAATCTACGTTTGGTTTCAAAACCTAAGTTTTACCTCAAAACCGAGGTTTTGTCCAATCAAAATTTTTTTCCCCAAAAGTTATTTTGGTTACAAAACATCAGTTTAAAACCTAGGTTTTGAAACCTACTCTTTCATACTTTTTCTTTCTCTCTCTTTCCTACCCACTTTCTTGCCTCGGAATCCGTAAAAGTTAATAACTTCCCAAACATAAATCACTTTTCAAAACTAGGTTTTACCTCAGAATATGTAAAAGCTATTTTCCAAAATCTATTCTCCAAAACCTAGATTTTACTTCGGAATCTGTAAAAGTTATTTTCAACCTCACATCCAAACAAACTCTTAATAGTGGTTCAATGGTCATGATTTAAATCGGGATCAACCCGGCGTCAAACTAGTGATAATTAAAATAATATTTAAATAAAAAATTCGTTAATCCATAAGTACTTCTAATAGAACATTTCAACATTCATGTATACTCCACACATATTTCTAACAAATCAGAATTTTAAAAAGCATAAATACGATGGACTGTTTTTTTAAAAAAAAAAAAACACAAACGTGACGTCGTTTCATGCTCGATCAAGAATGGAAAAGCTAGAAAATTTAATCTAATAGATCAATTCAAAACTTTTTACTGAGTCGGCTGAAGAACTAGTTCCTTGTCCTGATCAGTCGACCCAAGTTGGATCTTTCTATTATAAAATATTTATTTAAAAATAAAAATAGACAAAGATCTTTATCTCAATGCCGTCGTTAACTTATGAGGTTACTTGAAAGGTGGCGAAATCCATGGAGAAATTTTGTTGAAATATAAAAAAGGCAACTTCATGCATTGGCTAAGATGGGTCAAAAGTTGTGTCCGATTTGAAACATAGAAAATAGGAAAACTTATCGGGTTCTAAATAGAGGAATTAATTAAAAAAATATCTTAAAATTGACAAAATTATCATTAAGTTCTAGCAGTAGCTAGTCTGGTTGTCATTAACAATCTTACTAGCCATCAATAACAACTAAACCAGCTACTGATGGAACTTGATGATAATTTTACCAATATTCAGGACATTTTGTTCATTAACTCTTGTTGTTGGCACTTGATTGTAAATTTCACTAAAAAGTAATCAAATGCAACACATGGCATTAATTAATTTATGGGTGGAAAAGTCAAGGTCTCAAGTGCAGTCAACTTCATGGGATGAGCTCAAAAGAAATTATTATTTTTGGGGTCTCCATAGTTAATGACGCGAATATATTAATTAATACTGAAGTTGGAAATTGAAATAAGAGAATTAACCCCATTTTTAAAATATAAAATATTATCTTTTTTGAGTCTCCAAATGAATCATCAATACATCATTATAAAATGAATAAAGCAAACTTTGACTTCTTTTCTTTCTTTAAAAATATTATTGCGTTTTTCAAATACTGCTAGTTATTCTCCATGGGGGCTTGAAAGAGCATCTCCATTGACATAAACTATTAAATTCCAACTAATTATGTTTGACTTAGATTGCTTATATTTAAATTTTCATGTTACAATTTTTTAAGAAAAACAATTAAAAATTTATTTTTCATTTGCATTCGATTTCTTTTGAAATATAAATATTCAATAATTAATATTAAAACAATTGAGATTAAATGATAAAAATCATCTTTACTCCTTTGACTCAACACAAAATTTTATCTTCACCCCTTAATTTTATAAAGTAAATCCTCTATTCTCAAATACTTACATATTAAGTTTAATTTTTTCATAACTTACAACGATTGGCACATACAATGCGATTAACAGTGTTGTAATTAAAAAATTAAAAGATATTTTATAAAAAAGCATACTATATATCCCACCTAGGTATAAAAATTAAAAGATATTTTATAAAAAAAATCATACTATATATCCCACCTAGGTATACTATCTAACTTTACACTTCAAACTGATACTTTATATTTAGAATTGGTGGTGGTAAAAAAATTAATAGATAAAAAAATTTTTTGACAAATTAAATCTAAACAATTAAATGTAGTTAAGCCACTCAACAGAAGATTCATCACTCTATGCAATTTATTAAAAGCTAACAAAATAAAACACTTGCAGCAAACAAAATCGTTCCTCCGATAATTTTTTATGCCATGCACAGGTCAAAGTACAAATTTTTTTACTGGGGTTAATTTTAACCTAAATTAAATAAAATGCAACCACCAAAAAAGTCTAAAAGTCAACAACGGCGGACCATGGACACGTACAGCTCATCTGCTGTAAAACTCACATTGATTCCTTATGATTTTACGCTGATTCTCCTTTAGAGTTGTTTGGAATCTGTATATAAAATTTAGATTTTATTGTAACCTAAAACTTAGATTCTGTATGAGTATAAAAATTGTTCTGAAAAGTTATTTTTTGATACAAAATTTCGATTCGAAATCTAAATTTTGAAAAAGTTATTTTCTTATCAAATCATATCATAAATTTTCTCTTTCTATTTATTATTTTTTTCTCTTTTCTCTTTCATATATACTTTTTATCCTGTAAAAGTCAACGAATTTTCAAACACAATATCTTAAAAACAGATTTTGAATCTAAATCCTGCCTTAAAATCTAGCTATTGCATCAAATTTATTATTTAAAATCTAAATTTTCCTTCGAAATCCGAAAAACTAGACGCAATTCGAGCCCTTGATTAGGAGATTGTTTTGAAGTACCAAATGCAATGCAGAGCCTACTCTTCAAGTGAAATCCAAACTGAAAGAAAGGTGTGAACATGAAGAGAAGAAGAAGAAGAAGAAGACGACGACGACGACGACGAAGAAGGTGCAATGCAAAGACGACTTTTCAAGCTAAATCCAAACTCAGAAAGGTGTGTGAACAAGATGAAGAAGAAGAGGAGGAGGAGGGACTTACTGAAGAGGATTTTGTCAAGGCTTTCATGAGGAACATACTCATACACAAGAAGCTTCTCAGAACCATGCACACAATACCCCACCAGAGTCACAACATTGCGGTGTTGCACACGCGCCAACAGTTTTGCCTCGTTTACGAACTCCTTCTTCCCTTGGTTTGATCTCACAGATAGCTTCTTCACTGCTATCTCCCTTCCATCTTCTAGCTTCCCCTGTAATTAAACAAACAGGAGAATGTCAAAATCTCACATTCATGGATTTCAAATCCCAATTCGGTCAAAAAGGCTCAATCTTTAGTTGAATCAATTTTTTATTATCTGTTCCTCAGATTCTCAACTTGTCAATAGAGGGGAACAAAACAGTTATAGTTACCCAATTGATTGAATGCTTTTTCTCAGAATGAACTTTTGGCAGGTCAATTTCCCCTCCCTCTGCAACATTTTTATCCATCAACCAAACACAATAATTTGATAAATTTTTTCACAAAGATCTTGCCTTGTATACTGGTCCGAACCCTCCCTCGCCCAGCTTGTGATGGGGATTGAAATTCTTCGTCGCTGCAGCTAAGGTTTCGTAGGAAAAGACCTTTTGCTCCTTGGCGGCGATTCTCCGAACGTCGTCTTCGTTCTGTCTCTCTAACATAATCGCCCAGAAAATTAGACAGAGAGAAGAGAAGAGAGGGCAAAATACGAACTGGGTTTTGCTATTTACCTCTGCTCGAACCGAATTTGAGATGTTTCACAATACTTTGAAGAAAGCTTTTGGATTTGCTCATAGTTTTCTTTCGCACGGTGCCTGAGAAAACTATCCCATGAAGCAGAAACAGAGGATCAGTTCAAGGAGGTGTTTGATTTTGATGTTTTGTGTGCCTCCACCAAAACTGGTCTCTGGGAAAATGAAGAATCGGTGATTGGAGGAGCAGGAGGACGAGGACGAGGAGCAGGAGGAAGAAGAGATGAATATGAAGTCACTTCATATTCATAAAAGCCACCTATGGAGCGTGTTCACAAATCACTCTTCACGAAATGTGAAATAAACTGCGTTTCGTTGAGCCGGGATGCCCGCTTGACCTGTTTTTGCTGGCTACTACAAATCCAGAATTTTACATATATTTACTTGTTCTTCAATATCAAAATTAGATGTTTTCTTGTTTGACAAAATTGAAGATAACTCATAACTAATTAGCCGCATGATTCACAACAAATCCTACATTTTATATTAAAGTTTTGACGATATTAAAATAAAAAAAAGTCCCTTTGAGTCATTTTATGCAAATGAATTAGATTACTGAATAATTTACTAATCCTTGGAGAAAATGGTGTTGGAAAAATTCAATTTAAAAAATTCCAAAACTACTATTTTGGTTAAAAAAACTTTAGATAAGTGTGAGGTGGGTGTTAGTAACTCACAAAAGTTAAGACATACATCCAACTAATAAAGTATTTACAAAGGTGCTTTAAGATCATCTACTAACAAGGTTTTAATATTGTTGACATTGAGATTCAAAATCATGAACTTATAGATTATAAGTCAATTATTTTACCAATCAACCCAACTTTATTACCCAAAAAACTAATTTTTTACTTACATTAGAAAAATTGAAGTTAAAAGAAAAACAAAACCAAATTAAAAAAAATCCATTCTTAATTCACCACCTTCATTTAATTTTGGTATGATTATTTAACTAGATTTAATTATTGTTGGAGCCAACTGGGGTGGACCCTATTTGCATGAGTAGTTATTATTGTCTTAAACATTGTCAAATAACCATACTTTTCTTTTGGGGATTATTCCATGAATATAAAAAAAAAGAGTCAATTACCTTAATCATTAATTCCATCTCCCTAGTGTAAGGAGGGTTTTGATCAAAGGAACAACATTTATCCACGCCATTTAATCGCTGCCTAGTGAATTGATAAGTAAGTCATTGCATTATTATAAATCATATTACAACCCATAACTCAACCCTTAACAACAACAAAAAAATGTGTAGCCCAATTAATCACATCTTAGAATCTGTGGATGAACTTTTGCTTCCACCAACATAACTAATCATATTTAGCACAAATGAATAATCTTTCATAACATAACAAATCAAAGTTTAAATATTTATTAGAAGATGTATTTATATTTAATAGATAGCAGTACATTGAAGTATTATTTAATATAAAAAATGTTGTTCATGTATAACCACCATTATATTGTGTGCATTCATTACAATTGCATTTTCTCATTGAAATAGAACCTAGACTTAAGACTCATTTGAAAATGCGATAGAGAAGTGCTTTTACCATTTATCAGGTAAATACGTGAAGGGAATTATCTTATTTTATAGAAAAACATTATTGAACGCACGCTTGACTTTTTTTCCAAACGGAATGCTAAACAAACCATTTGTAAAGCATACAAGTGTGCCTGTATGTTAGTGAAATTTAGTTTTGTATTGTTGGGAATTTTGACACTTATTTTAAATAAATACTTACTGATCTTATTTATAAAGTACTCAAGGATGATTTGTAATGTAGTTTATAAGGCACCATATTAATTATTTATTACATGTTTTCTCTTTTATCTCTTCAATGTTGATGACTTGATATAGGAAACTTTTATAATGAGTGATATATTTAATACAGGTAAAGTAGAAAGTTTATCGTTGGTGAAAAAGAAATTTATTTAATTTTTAGATAAGGTTAATAAATTTTAATATTTTTAATCTGTTTGATGAAAAATACTGAAAATTATTTATAAATATAATGGGAGATATGTATATAAAATACTGTATACATGATGGATTGGAACTTTTCTTGAAAACAAATTGGTTTAATGGGCCAAATAAGTAAAATATTTAGATAAAAGTGAAAAGGTTTTTGAAGTACTTCAAAATTCTTAACAATTTTTAATGACTTTTATTTATTCTTTTAAAGTTTAATTGCGGACTTCAAAATCTTCAATTACTCCCAAATTCTGGTTCTGCCTCCCAGATATTTCAATTATTTAATCCTTTTAATCAAAATTTCCTTTTCTATGTAAGTAATTAAAACGATATTAACAAATAACGTAGTCATGCGTGATTTACGTAATGGAAAATGATCAAGGATAATTATTTAGGGAAGAAAACAGGTCAACTGATGGAAAATAAGTCAAATGAACCGAGAAAATAAGGCAAAAGACTTAACAAGGTTAAGTAGGTAAAGGATTGATGAATGACATGGGCATTCAATAAGGGACAATTAGGGTAAATCCTCTGCTATCATGTTAAAGTAAAATGGGATCTAATCAATTTTAAAGTTTGTGGAAACCTACTCCTATATGGTGGGCGAACTTATGTTACATATAATGAAATATTAATTACATATAGTAGAACGTGAGTTATATAATATTGAATCTCAGTTGTATATCATACAATATCACAGCTTTATAGTTAATTTAACAATGGAAATTTATCCCAATTCTCAAATAATCCTTTGAATTGTTGAGCAAAAGGTTTTTTTTCCTCATAATGGCTCAGTTTGACAAAGCTTCTCAGGAGTCCAAAAGCACGTTTAACAGTGTTTTCCGTAAAACGGGATAATTTCCTTCACATATTTATTTTAACTTACTTAAAAATACTTCTCTACCACTTTTTTAAACGAGCCTAATAGCGCGAAGACACCTTACCTAGAAAACTTGTTGCCATTGCCAATGTGTTGTCTTTTCCATTAGAACTATTTTGACATTTTTCTTCCCTTTACGCATGGGAGGGGGATGCCAAATGATCTACTTTTTAAATAAATTTTGCACACACTTAAATATAATTTTTAATTTTAAAAACATTCACAATGATTATTTAAATTGTAATAAATATAAAGATAATTTGTGACATTTTAAGGATTTATATGTAAATTTGTTACTAAAGCTTTTAATTGAGAACAATATTGCCCTTTGATCATTAAAAATGTTAACTATCACCACTACCTCACAACATTAGTTTTTCAACCAAATGTGATAACATTTATACGCTTTAAAACTTTTAAAGTGATATTAAATTAATAAAAAAATTATGAAGTAACATTACTCATAACCAAAAAAAATTTAAAATAAATTTGAACTTGACATTTTAAAAAAAAAAAGTGTTACCATTTAATTATTAGAATTTAATGTGTGGAAATAAAAATACCTAATAAATAAGGATAATATAAGAAAGAGACAATCAACATAGGAGACAAGAAAAAAATAGACGTTATATTTAAAACTATATCAAAACTCATTTAAAATCAACCTTATCTTTGGAGCCTGATGGAGTAATAGTATGACATAACGGCAAAAAAAAAATTAAAATAAAATCTAAAAATATTTCAAATAAAATTAAAGTATTATATAAGATCTGTACATTCTACCTTACACACACATGCACAATCATCATCGTCCATTCCTCCTTCAGTCCCAAGGTGGTGATGACGATGATTATGGACACAACACAAATTTTGGGCTTATTTCATGTAACCACAAACCCAAAAGGCCGAAAAGAGAAAATGACAGACTTGATTTTGTTGTCCCACCATAGTCATTAACACTACACCTCACAGGATTTTTCCCCCTCCACTGGGGGCACCTCCATTGACATTTTTTTTTTTGGTTTCAAAGTTGAGAAGCCATATAAGATTGATACTTTCCTTGATCTAACTGCTTCACTTGAATTGCATCTTCTGGATCATCTTCAACATTACTATCTCTGCATTTAACAACAACTTCCAATCAACAAAATACAAAAGGATATAAAAAGACAGAGGAAATTATTATAAAGTCTCAGGGAATGATCTAATTACGAAAAAGTCTTATAACAATTAAGAACTATGTAGGAAATGATAACGGGTCCATAACTACTTACTTGTTTTAGGACTTTTTGGTAATTATTTTTCTTCCATGGCACCTTATAATGATTTTCCCAAAGAAAAACACAGTTGAGCACAAAAACTCGCAAATCATCCTTGTGGCGAAAATGGGCAGAAAAAAAAAGGCCTAGTTACACAGCAAGATCACCCATGTTCTTAACTCTGAGATCCACATTCCTCAGATCATGAAGATATTGCAAAATCTCTTGAAGAAGGTGTAACCCTTTGTCCCCTTTCCTCATGGAACTAATACAGTGCTTTAGAAACTCTCTATCAGCCTCTAATGCTTGTAATCTCTCATAAACATCATCAAATTCTTCTTCTAAATCAGCCTCTTCCATTGAAATGTTTTCCAGTGAATTCACATCCATCACCATCCCATTCTCTTCTTTTCCTATAGCATCATCAAAAAGTGGAAGAAGCCTCTTGCCTTTTTGGCCCATGGTTTTCCTCTCACCATTTTTGAGGTGGGAATTATGACTATCTTCAAACCCATTCACATGCGTACAGTATCCATTTCCATTCTCATGATGACAAACATCTTCTTCATGGTTCAACACCACAAGCTTCTTCTCCAGCACCTTGAGCTGTTCTAGAATTGACAACCTCTCTTCCTCAAAGTTCGCTAGAGATTCCTCCAAGTAGAGGGCAGCATCTACCCGCGTGTTTGTGTCCGTGTTCTGTTTGCCGTAGAATCCGTTCTCTTTCTTTGCTTCTTGATTCATATCTACAGATAAATCATCACTATCTTCCTCATTGCTGCAAGAAGCTGATGAAGAGTTTGAGTTAGTTATATTTGTATCTCTTCTTGACATCATTGATTTTTCTTTAACCTCCTCCAATTCCCGAACTTTCTTTCGGTATGCTTCAAGCTCTCTTTCGAGGTCTTGCTTCTCCTTCTCCCTTTTAACCATTAGATCATTTAGAAGCTGCAATTCCTCCTGATCATACTCAGATTGTTCTTCCATCATTCTCTGATACTGAAGAGCTTCCATCTGCATAGCTGCTTTCTCCTCCTGAAGCCTATTTATCAATGCCATT
>JANTPZ010091984.1:0-49490 GCA_025593235.1 Vachellia pachyceras
GCTAACAAATGCGGATTCAGTTGGTAAAGAATTACTCACAAACCCATAATATCATTAGTTTAATTTTTACTATAGATGTGAGGATTTTATTGATAAATGATCTATAAGTACATTCGTTTACACTTTATAAACCTAGAGACATACTTTAACCTTGTTATACCTGGGAGTCAACTTAAACTTTTCTTGTACCCAAAAAAAAATTGTAGCGTGATGGTTACACAGATTCTGGGCTTGAGCAATTCATGGGATTGGAGATACATTTTATTCCAAGAGTCTAGAACCAATTTGCAGCCTGGTGGCTTTACCGCATCTTTCCTATTGGAGTCCTGTCCGAACCATCTGAGGACTTTGGTGGATAACAAGTGTTTGGGATTAATTTCCCTGTTAGATTAATTATTAATTTCCCTGTTAGCCTTCTCTTGTAAAAGAACAACAACAACAAAAGAAAAACCAGGAGCATAAGCTACCAAACAAACATTCAATGAAAAATGAGTCTGCAAAAGTGGTTTGGGATGGCTTTTATTCCCTCATCCAAACTGACTTTCTAGACTCAAAAAGTTCGTTTGAGTCAATTTTTGTTATTTGAATTAAGACTAACTTGTTTTAATTGATTCTACGGAGTTCAAGTTAAGCACGTGGGAGGAATTTTTTCTTAACCTGTATGAAAGTACTTTTTCAAGTACTTTAGGATTGCCCAAACAAGCACTTAGCAGCAGTTTAAAAAGCCCTTTTGTCCCTTGAGGCGGATTGAAGCTGAAGCTGAAGCCGAACCCGCTCTTCTTGGCCGATGGGGATGGTTGCTCTGCGTTATCCTCTCATCACTTTTATCTGATGCTTTATGCTCTGCCAACCCATCATCATTAACATGCCTTCCAACCTTTTATTGGTAAAAGCCGTAAAGAGGCATTACACTTGGTATCTTCTGAAGAAGGTTCTTTGTTAGGCGGAGCTGGCGTTGCTTTCTGTTGATTTGGCCATCATAATTTATATTGTATGTATGTGCACATACACCTCTTCAGTTCTTTGGTGGTCCAATTATCAACACTATGGTTCACATCTTGTTCATAATCTCCGGGTGAGATTGTAATGTTGGGTGGACGAAACACTGCAAAAGCTGACATTCTCTTGCTGCATAATAATGACTGAGTTGCAGCAACATATTCTGAAGAAGAAGAAGAAGAAGAAGAAGAAGAAGAAGAAGAAGAAACGAGAGCAACTATGCAACCTGATGGATCATATTAATGTTGATGAGCATAGAATAGGGATCTTTTAGATTATTTGAGCTTCTTGCTTATGCTTCGACGACGTGGCCACATTAATTTCTAACACACTCGAATCTCTCTCCCTCTCTGAGATATAATCATGAAAAGCAGTTCGACATTTTAAGATTCTGATTACTTATGCTTAAGAACATTCCTGCCAGTTTGGACCCACATGTCCATAGTGTTTTCGAGAGTATAATTTGTTTAATATGTATACTTTTCTTTCTCATCTTATTGAGCCGAAAGAATATCTCTTATTATATATTATAATATCTGCATATATATGTTCACTCATACGTGGCTCGAATCCAATACTGATTGATGAATGATGACACACACACACCAGTTGTACGATATAGGTGATAGTGCAAACTGTATGATTATTGTTTCGCCTCTATGTGATAAGTGCACTTGCCATAAATTATATACTTTTTGGTTGGTAAGTATAATATTTGGAGTCCTTAAACTCTAATTTATCTAAATTCTTCTAAGTTATTCTTCTAAAACTTTTTTTTTTTGCGTTTACACGAGTTTAAACATAATATTTCGTACTGCAACGACCATATCTCTTGCTATATATAGGAGTCCAACTATGTATGATTATGGGAGATTTACTGTTGAGTCCCAAATAAGGGACTTATTTATCAAATGGTCCCAAATTTTAAAATATTTAAAAAATGGTCCCATTGACAACACGAGGTGTTGTCTATACAGCACATAGTGTTGTCAGGGGTTGTCAAAGGACAACACCATGCGCTGCATTGACAACACCTCGTGTTGTCAATGGGACCATTTTTTAGATATTTTAAAATTTGAGACCATTTGTTAAATATCTTCACTATGTGAGATCTCACAGTAAATCTCCATACGTTTATTGGGTATTGCACGGGTTGATTTGTTAATGAGTAGGTCTACTTCTTGAAATTATATAAGAAAATGTGTTAATTACCCCCCTCTATACACACACATGGTTGGATTATTATTAGATGTCACTTAGTATAAATAAATCAATTTTATAAATTAACTAATTCAAATTTTGAGTCAAGCCAAGCCCCATGGGTTGGCTCTCCAAAAAATATCTTTTATATTAATATTTACATGCATGAATTTTAGTTCAAGTCTTTTCGTTTAAATAACCATAACTGCTTACATACTAATTAATTAAAACTAAGACTATTGATGAGTTGCGCCGTTTAGTACAAGTGCTATGATATTGTGATCGTTGGATATAAGAAAAATATCATTTAGCGACGAAAAAATCTATCATTAAATAACTATTTTTCACATCAGAAAATTTCCATTTAGCAATGAAAATATTAACAACCCTTGTTTTATAGACAAAAAATAGCCAAATGGCATTTTTCTGGTATTGATGTATAGGTTGGCCCTATATTATAATTCACTTCCTAGAAAGAATGGTTGGTTTTCATATATTTACATTTTTTTAATATTACTCCAATTTAGAGTTTGGCTAATCTTTCTTGTACCTTTCTCAGATAGAATTGATAGTTTTAATAAGGGTAACTTCATTTTTTTTTTCAAACACATTCAATTATTTAACCGCATCTTTTTAATTTTGACTAAATGGCTAGAGATGCCTTGCTAGGATAATGTAAGAGCGCATATAGAAAATAGTGTGCATTTACCCTCAGTGGCATTCACTTTCATGGTCTGTTTGCCGCCCCAATCATTAAATTCTCATTCTTCTTACATGCTACTCATTTAATTCTATATATAACTCATTTTTAGCATATTTCATCCAAATAAAAAAATTTAAATTTCATTAACTCCATTTTAAAATTTATTTTTTTTAATTTTATCCCTCTTTAACAAATACTCTACCCTAAAAGTACTTCTATGCATGGTAACACATGAAAGGTAAAATAACACATTAACATGAGAAATTTATAAACAAAGCAAAAAAAAAAAACAAAGAATCTTTCTTTATCTATCTGCCTTATAAATAGGACGATAAGGGTATAAATCATTTGAGGCAGACCAATTACACATAAAATTCCTTTGCAATTGTGAAAAGTGAATGAATGAGATGGAACAATCATAAAAGCAAGGGTTAATGAGTGTGCAGGTGTATGTGGAATTCTTATCAACATAGTGATGATGGGGGGCAGAAGCAGAATGTGGCAGGAAATGGAAAGAGACATAGAAACCAGATTCTCCTTTGCTTTTAAATTGGCAAAGGATCCAAGCACATTACTAAAAAGAAACCATTCCATTGGATTATTGGAGTAATGTGAGTGACAAAAAAAAAACCTAGCCAGCAGCCTTATATTTAGTTTTGTCAATTCATTCCAAGTGTAACACACAGAGGAAATCAATAAAGAGACAGCTCCTGTGAGAAAGAATCTCTTTTTTTTATTAACGTTTTCATGGCAATGCTTTAAGATTCTTGCCCCCCTTAATGTTTTCCTGTTTTGGTCACAATGATTGATGATTCCCCTTTAATCCTTGTTCCATTATCTCCTGCTTCCCATGTTTAACATCATAATCTCATGCTTCTCTCTTTTCGTATTTTGCTCATTAAATTTTCTAATTTTTTTCTGTTACATATATATGACAATCTAATATGAGCAAACCAAAACCCTTTTTCTATAGTTAGATTTAGAAGAAGTATTAAATTACACAAAGCCTTCGTAAAGTTAACCCTAATATAGGGATAACGCAATGAACTTTCAAAAATTAAGGATCGAATCAACTTCTGTGAACTATTATGTGCTTGTTTGGGAACTTCGTTCTCCCAACGATACACGTAAATCGAGACAAAACCATCTCAAAATCTTTAAAATCCATAAAAACCATCTTAAAATTTGAAAAACCATCTAAAAATCCGTAAACTCTTTTATCCAACGGAGTTTCCAAACACACACAATGTTTGCGGGGATAGTGTAACATTCTAGTGTTTGGCTCTTGATTGTATCTATACTTTAAGACCTCTTAAGATTTTAAAACTGTGATTTTTTAACTGGCATGCATGCATGCATGGATATCATTGTTGGGGCATGGCAGCTCTTAATCTTCTTTCTATTTTTTTTCAAAGTGCAGTACAATTTTCTCTTTTGTTTTTGGGCATCAAGAGTGTGTATGTAGTACACAAAATGACATGTGTTGACTTTATCAATAAGGCATATGCGAAGGTCTATTAAGAGACAAAATTGAGAGACCACTGTGTTATGTGTAATTCAAGTGGCTGATTCCTCTCTCCCAATAAGCTTCTCTGATTTCTTGCATCCACATCAAATGTAACTCTCACGCCACTACAATTTAGCCAGCAGGTTATTCTCTTGCTTTATTTCATGTTCAAACTACATTTCTCTCTCTAATCAATTGTGAAACAGTTGAGTTAGAATATGAATCTGGGTGGTTTGATTCGATCCACAAAATTTGATGAGCCGCAGAACCAAAATGAACAATGTAAAATTAAACCCATAACATTAACATATATAAGTTAATAACTCGATATATATAACAGTACCTATATATTAATTGTTGTGGTTTTAAGCATAAAAATATTAGCCTAGACAAGGCCTCATTGACATTTCAGATACAGGACCATGTTAAGACCTTAATAATCTCTTTGATATAGCAGATCAATATTACTGATATGGTTTTATGGGAGAATATAATGATAAAGCCTATATATAATGTTACTATTTGGCAACCCGTTAAGAAGCTTCAAAAACACGTTCAACAATATTTTTTTGTAAAATGAGATAATCTCCTTCACATATTTATCTCGACTTACGTAAAAGTACTTCCTTATGCCATTCCCAAACAAACCCAAATAACTTTCTTTTTTCCACCTCAACTCATGCACGCACCCTCTACCGGAGTTTACTCGCAGCTTCAAGCATAAGGAAGGGTCATTTTCGTAGAATAAGCAGCTTTTCTTTCCACGACAAGAAGCTGCTTGCATAATTGCAGAGTGATAATATCATACTAATAAAGTGATAGAAAATTGAAGATGAGTTATTTTTTTATAATATTATTTCATATTAATGATAAAATGGTATAACTTTATTTCCATGCTTTGTAAGCTACATTTTCGGCTCTCTTTTAACTTTTACGTTAAGAATAAATTCTCTATACATCTCGTGCAATTCTCCATTTTCTCTCTCTTCTTTACTAATTTCTTAAAAATTTAATGTAATTTTCCTTCACTGATAGTGGCAACGAAGTTTTTCCTCCTCTTTGGAGAAGGATGTTGAGAGCAGTGCACTGACATGTATCTGGACTAGATTTTGGTCCAAGAGTTTTATTAGAAGTTTTTTAATGAAAATATTGGGATATTTTTAGAATTTGGATCATTTAAAAATAAAATTATCGAATATTTTTAAATATTAAAGTGAGAATGATGTAATGAATGATTTGTATGAGGTTATTTTCCACTTTGCAGTTTTGCACTATAGCTTTATTAATTATTAATTTTAAATACAAATGGAATCATATTAAAAAATTCGTGAAAAGATCTGAAAAGTAAAGTAGATATATTATAGGAAATGGAAAAAACTACACTTGTAAAAGATGCATGTATGTTTAACAAAAGTTCATGGCAATTTCTTGAAAATATTCTTCAGCTGTTCAATTAAGTAATGAGAATAATTCAAATTTTAGGATCTTTTTCAGGGGGAACAATTTTAAGATATTTTATCCGGACATTTTATTTTGACAAAAAATCCTGTTTTTTAAGATAAAATAAAAATCATATTTGCAAGTGTGAGCCAACAAGAGAAATATTCAAATTTTAATTACTTTAAAATGTGAAGTTACGAGGTTAAATCATCCAAAATTAATTTGAAAAAAAAAATCAAGCAATATAACCTATGCAATCCTCTAAAAATGGGTGGCAAAAGATAGAAGGGAACGTTCAATATTGAACTTATTGAGCACACCTTTTGTTAGAAATCTATTCAACCAATTTTGTAAAATAAGAATGACATCATGCAATCATATAGTCACCAATAAGGCTTGTTATGGTTGTTATATTTTTGTAAAATATGAGTTAAAATTAAAACCATCAATAAAATAGAAACAAAGGATCCTCGTGTAAATGTGATGAGATGTATGTTCACTACTTCTCCCTTAAACTGTAACCTATTTCATTTCATGCATCTCATTCCTTCAGCTTTTCATCTTCTATATATAGCCGTAGCCCTGCCTTCTCCCCATATCATGCTCTTCCACTTCCACTCTCAGTCCTACATCTTCAATGGACAGAAACCAATCTCACAGGAAGCTTGCTGCCATGAGACAATCCCTCTTTGATCAGGTCCTTTTCTTTTCTTCTTTTGATATCTCCTGTTTGTGTCATTCTCTATCCATTTTTTTCAGAGCTTAAGAAAGCTAAATAACCTACTCTAGATTATATATATATATCATGAAATACTTATATGCATTATTAGATTATACATTAGTTTATAAGTTATATAGATTAGTTTAAGATAAGATGAAAAATATATCAATTTGTTTAGCTTATTTAATCTTTAAAAGAAAAGTTAACTTGGGTTTATATTAAGGACCAGAGTTAGAATTAGTTGAAGCCATTTTTCACACCCGCTTATAGTAAAGCATGCATGGCTGATACTATATACAATAATGTTGTATGCTACCACAGATTAAAAAACATGAAGCTACTAGTAATGGTACTGATGGTTGTTATATATTTTCAGGGATATCTGGATGAGCAATTCATCCAACTGGAGGAACTGCAGGATGATGCCAACCCTGACTTCGCAGAAGAGATTGTTACTATTTACTTCCGTGACTCATCCAGATTCATCTCAAACCTTGACCAATCAATGTTAGTTCACTTGTTCATTCAAATTTGCATTAAACTTTCTCTTTGCATGTGATTTTAGTGTGTGACTGATCTAGTGTGGTTGCTGTTGCTGTTGTTGCAGGGAGAGTAAGCCACTGGATTTCGACAAGCTTGATAGCATTATGCATCAGTTCAAAGGAAGCAGCTCCAGGTAAATCCTGCTGTCTCGAATCCTTGATATAAGATTAAAGATGTTATATTAAGTAAGGGGGTTAGTATTATAGCTTAGTTTAAAATAACTCATTTTCATGATCATAAGTTCGTAACCAAGAAACCTACAGATTTCAACTCATTCTGTAATATGGGGTTGCAGCATTGGAGCTCAAAAGGTGAAAGCAGAGTGTACTCTGTTCAGGGAATATTGTGCAGCACGAAATGCAGAAGGGTAATATATATATATATATATATATGTATAAACCATCTCTAAATTAGATACATTTTCTTCTAGTATAATGTAGCTTGACATGTATTTTAATATATAATATTAATTAAATAATGCAGATGCATGAGGAGTTTACAACAACTGAAGAAAGAGCATGCTGCACTGAGAAAGAAGCTTGAAGCTTATTTTCAGGTTGCTTCTCTCACATTATTTATAAGTATGTTGGTAATATGGTAACAAATTTTAGTGTTTCTGATATTATTGCTTTGACCACTTTTCAGGTGCAGCTTGCTAAGTAATCTGGGACATAGGAGACAGCATGTCGCCCCAAGTGAAGACAGAATCAATAAATATGCTTATTATTATTACTATTATGAGGCTGATGTAATCCACCACAATAATACATAGAAAAAGATTATAATTATGGGTTTAACTTGGGATATTTTTCTTTCATATAGTTTGTATTTAAAGCTTGAATGGGAAATGCTGTGGGATATCCTCCTCCTCCTCCTCCTCCTCCTCCTCCAGTGGGATCTGACTCCTCCAGTGGGATCTGACATATAGGGGAAGGATATGATTGCAAGTTCAATCAATATAATGAATTGATTATTATGCACCCTTTGCTTAGATCATATGAAACGGAATTAATTATTGGCACCGTTTGGCAACCCTACAAGCACCTCCAAAAGCACGTTCAACAGTATTTTTCCGTAAAACGAGATAATCTCATCCACATATTTACCTCGACTTGTGTAAAAGTACTTCTCCACCGCTTTACCAAACGGACCCAATATAATCTTTATGCCTTCTCCAAATTTAATATTTAGTTGGTATAATAAAGTAATATAATATAATTCTTATTACAATAAATCAAGTAATCCCTATCATATAACCATTATGTAATTTGGATTCAAACCTATATGAATTATCACGTAGACATTTATACCATTGCGGACATTTATACTCTCTCTTTTTAGCTTTAGTTTAAAGAGATTATTTCACATTAATTTTTATTTTTTTAGATAAAATATAAATTTGATCGCACATTTCTTATAACATATCAAACAAAAATTTTATAATCAACGTTATATTACATTATATTTCCACCTCCATGAAGCAAACTCCATTGGGTACAAATTTCATGTATAGACTCAAGATATTGTACAATTAACTAACTTTACCCAAAAAAATTGACTAAGTGCCCATTTGGAAACGCGGCACAGAAGTACGTTTACGTAAGCTGATGTAAATATGTAGAGGAGATTATCTCATTTTGTGAAAAAACACTTTTGAACGTGCGTTTGGCTTTTGGAAATGTTGTTACAAATAAACTCTAATTATGATTAAAATAAAGTTGAGAGTAGTTTAATTGACTCCTTTGAGTATTTGCCTTGCCTAGATTTCTTTGATTGAAGCAAAGGTAAAGATTTTTCAGGTCAGAGTTTCTTTTAGTTTTTTTTTTCCTTTTAAATCACTATGAGATCACAAACAATAAATATCATTACCAAAGTCCTACAACAATTGATTAGCATGCAATAATAAATTTCATTGTAGAAAATGATAACATATTTATACTACTACTCATTTGTTATTGAAATTTCTTCGGTCCATTACAATTTTTCACTAAAGCTTCGTATCCTCCTAAGTTTTGTTATTTTGGGCCTAGGAAATTGTGAGGTTGTACATGAATTGGTAGGATGTTGGAATTCAAGACTTTTGAGGAATGATTCCTTGGGGCGACTCAAAAACAATGTAAATGAGATACAATCCTAATAGATTATTATCAAGGATGGGGCTGAACCAACAACCAATGACAAGGTATTTTTTGAAATACCATGTTTTTTATGCAAATGAGATTCAATGTTCTTGTTGGTGATCTAGGGCAAGATGAACCTATAGCCCCCACGATTCACCCGGCATTCGATACCTTTTCCTGAGTTCCTGACCTTTTTTCGATAAGACCAGGTAACCCGGGGCAACCAACTAATTCATAACGGGAATATAATTTTGGTACGCCCTAGGTGCTTTGCACTAAGAACGGGTAATCCCCTCCCAACAAGCGCGGCTCTAGGTTCAAACTCACGTCCGCCTGAGTAGTGACAGTTGTCTTTATCACTGAATCCAACGCTTGTTGGTAAATGTGATTCAATGTTAATAGAATATAAACAGAGAATCATAGTTCAAGACGAAAATATGATTGAATTCGATTTAGCATTATAAGATTCTAAAATACCATAGCTTGATATGATTTACATAATCATCATCATGCATGGATTATACTTAGAAGTGGGAAAAAAGAATCACGATTTTATATTTCTTACCCTAGTTTACCTCACTACAGATAGCAAGTATACGTTGGTAGGAAAAATGGGAGGTGCAAGATGCATAATTATATATATTTTTTTCATTTTGGAAAATGATTAATCAATCCTTATAGTTAGCTATAATAACATAATAGTTACTAAATAGAAATTGTAAAATGAGGTGAATGACAGAAATAGAGTTGTAGCTGGCCTGGCTCTACTAAATTTGAGTTATTACTAATAATTAATAAATCACCCTAAGTTGAACAAAAATATCACACCACACCTTGTAAATTTCTCAATTTTACTCATAAATATTGGAAAACGACTTGTAAACCAGAGGTTGACAAAATTATCAGTCCTCTTCCAAAATTTCTGAGTCAAATTTTAAAAACATTTACAACTTATTCTGAGCTTTTTTTAATACAAATTCTTAAAAGGGCCTATTAATAATAACTTAAATTCAGATAATCTATAGTTATAATTTATTTACTTATTTGAGACTTCTACTTGATTTCCCCCTTGTTTTAAATAAAATTTGGATACATATTTCATGCATATATGAGACATAACCATGTTCAAATATAAATAAATTAGTAATGCTGGAGATTAGGTATTTATACAAAAGAATGACTATCAAACTCTCACAGATCATGTGGTCAAAAGAAAATTTTTGCAAAAATCATGCTTACCCCATAAGATGATTTATTATATAAAATTAACACTAATACAGAGAAGTTTTTAACTTATTGTCTTCTCCAACTAACACTGGCAAGATAGGCTCTCTTACTCAACAATTTACAAAATCAGATGAATATATAACGGAAAAAAATTTGACAAAGAAAACAAAATTCACACCAAGCTTAAAATAAATAAATAAATAAAAGGATAATGTTTCTTCACCGATATCTTCTATAGGCTGGAGTATACATGCAGCTCTCAGCATATTTAACTAAATTTCTTGGTTGAGGAAGACGAGTGGCCAACCCTGAGCAAAAAATGGGGAAAACTCAATTCTAGCATCATTCTTGTTCCTTTTCTTTTTTAATTTAAAGGTAGGAACAAGGAAAAATCAGTGAAAAATCCCATTTTAAAAATTTTATTAGCAAAAAGGATCTAATATGTTTTTTACACACAGAAAATACCACTGCTCTGCAAGATATAATTAATACACTTAAGTGCAGGTACTCAAATTCAAGTTATTGTGGCCAATAAAATTTTGAAGCAATAACATTTCACTGATTTAGGGCAAGGAAAAAACTTCTAAAGTCAAATCAACCAACAGACAAGAAAATAAAAAAAAAACAAATTAACCTAAATCAATCAAATGGCAGCATGCAGTCAAGGCAATAAGCCGGAGGATTCTACCAACTAAGAAGCCAATGATCATGGAATTCAAAAGAAGAAACGCTTGAGACAGCATATGAACTAGGCCATTTTAGTATCATGGAAAGAAAGAGATTGTCTATTATGTTTCTGTGATAATTATTCAATAATTTTTATAGAACAGTTCAACAGAGGATCTGATAACAAGCCACTCTATAATGTATTCAAAGCTTTGCGAAAATGGCAGATTAAGAAAGCTGTACCAAGCTCATATGATTTGGCAGCTACACTAGCAGCAATATGAGCTGAAATCTTTCTGATGTCTTTGAATGGTGGGTACATGAGTCCCTTATCAAAGTGCTCCTGTTTCACTTGGGAAGCCAAAGCCTCCGCTGTTTCGAGCAATACAGGCAAAATCAATTCCATAGCATACAAAACAAAAATATTCCAAGGATTCAGGCAATCTCATCTGTCAACTCCACATTCAAGTTCATTCGAAATGTCCAAGTTAAAATTGATTTTCCTTGATGGCTTAAGCTTTTCAGATGAAATGGTCTTTGACACGGTATTAGAGTTCGCTTGGCCAAGAAATGAAAAGTTTCATACATATTTGGGTGAGACTGAGATAAGAAAAAATTATGATGATAATGAACAAGGGCAATACATAAAACCAATTAACTTATGATATCGCACTCTAATGGCATGAAGTTAATATTCAAGTCTCATGCACTTACAGGCAGCCAAAAGCAAGTCATCGTGTACTCGAATGGTCCCAGACATTATTAAACCTAGACCGAATCCAGGAAAGATGTATGCATTATTGGCCTGAAGAAAAAAGAATAGATAACACAATCAGTTCTAATTCCAAATGACAATATTTAACATGTAAAAATTTCTTTGAAGCTGGGACCTGGCCAGGCATGTGTAATTCCCCATCATATTCAACTGGGGCAAATGGGCTCCCACTAGCAAAAATGGCACATCCCTGAATAGTAATGCATAATGATAAGGGCCAGATGAAAATTGATATAGTCAGTGATGACATATTACAGACACAAACATATATTTGAGGGGAAAAAACTACAAGGAAGTACTTGTATGCATGTTCTTATTACCTTGCTCCATGTATAAGCTTCTTCAGCAGTACATTCTGCCTGTGATGTTGGGTTGGAAAGGGCAAGAATCATAGGTCTCTGCAAGCATTTGTTACATGATACATCACTTTGTCTTTGCGAGTGGGAACGAAAGTGCATATGAAGCAGATGGATCAGATTCATCAAATGTGGTACCTTGTTAATTTCGGCCATAGCCTCAATGACCTCTTGAGTAAAAGTTTTGCCTTGACCTGATGTTCCAATCAACACAGTCGGCTTGATTTTCTGGGGGGGAAAGAATGGAAATTTAAGAAATTTAAAAGTTCTGTTCTCTTGTGCATGGGTGTGCAAGTATGTGTCTGGATATGAAGTGGACAGGTCATACTTTAACAGCATCTACAAGTTGTGTGATAGGTTCATGATCATGAGCCCATGGCTTCTTAAAATGTTGAAGTGATTCTTTACGGGAGCTGACTATCAATCCCTGCAAAAGTGGTAGTAAAAGATCTAAAGATTAATCTGGTGTTAAACAAAAATCTATTTTATAAAGGTGACAACAGAGCTAGATTATGCACAACCTTTGAGTCCACCAACCAAATGTTTTTGCGCACTTCTTCCAATGGTGCCCCTGTCTGCTTCAACAGTTTCAGTTTCTCATTAAATGAAAATTCATTCCCCACAAACAAACACAAAAAAGAAAAGTCAAAATTAGTGACTCTTAAAAGTACATAGCAACCTGTTTTGAAGTTTCAAGTGCTATGAGCTCTGCTATTCCAGTACCAGCCTACAACCACCAATATAATTTAGCTATAAGGACATAATCACATGACTGTGGGAGTAATTCGTATTGTTATAATTCAGGACCAAGTGAAAGATTTGATGTGATTAGTCAAAAATATGTTTCTAAATTCCAATCTTTTACTTTGGCCAAAAAAAAATCCAATCTTTTACTATGAACCAGTTAAGAAAAGAGACGTATTTCAGGTTATATGGACTTGCCTCTCCAGCTCCGAGGAATAAAACTCTGTGATCAGATAATTTCCCCCCAACAAATTTCAGACCTGCAACAAGTCCAGCGAGGACTACAGATGCTGTTCCCTGGAATGAAGTAGATAGAATATCAGAGATATTGAATGATCTGGGTTCAGATCCAGTCTCAGCCATATTAAAAAGAGAAAAGAATATTAGAGATGGATAGGGACTAGAGCACATGGATTCATAACTTAAGACAAAAAATATATACCTGAATATCGTCATTGAAAACAAGATGTGTTGATCTATACTTTTCAAGTAGATCAAAAGCATTGTGGTTCGCAAAGTCTTCGAACTACAAATATGGTACAACAGACTCAGAAAAAAAAACTAAAAACCAAAAATTGATGATTTCAGTATATTGCAGTCCATCAAATCAAGAAATGATTATTCCTTTGCATGCAGCTTTTCATACCTGAATAAGGATTTTTTCCCCATAATTTTGCTTGACTGCTGTCATGAATTCATGGACAAGTTCGGCATATTCCTGGAAACAGAATAACTGAAAATATTATAGAATAGCTCAATAATTTTAATGATAGAGATTAAGAACAAATTAGTTCAACTCTAGTCAAGAGAAGAAAACAATCATGAACCTGCCCGGTTGCTCGT
The DNA here is from genome assembly GCA_025593235.1 of Vachellia pachyceras. NCBI lineage: Eukaryota > Viridiplantae > Streptophyta > Magnoliopsida > Fabales > Fabaceae > Vachellia > Vachellia pachyceras. The sequence continues at coordinate 13,845 of JANTPZ010091984.1, forward strand.
CTTTGCCTAAGCCCTATGTATAATTCATCATTCAACAGTTCCTCATTGTTCGTACCAACATCAATGGTTATTGGTAAGCACTGCAACAATCAAATTATGACATTATGTCTAATCCCCACTGAACAACATCATTATACAAAAACAATATGAAATTATGAATTGCCAAAACAGGGTTTTCCCCCCTCAATTGATTGAAAATACAAATTTCAGTAACATGAACATCGGTAAAGTCATAACAAAGTAATTGATCATTGCAATTTTATACAGACATAGTATATGACTTAGCAACATGTATTGCCAACACTTACAGCAGAAGGGCGAACTCCTCCAAGTGCAGTATATAAAGAAAGTTTTCCCACTGGTATTCCCATCCCCTAAGAAAAACATCATAATAAACAAAGAAGGATAGATTACAGTATTAAATCTTATGTTTCAAACTAACTATTAGAAAACTTGTCTTAATAACGGTAATAGAAATACCTGACAGCCAAGATCACCAAGACCAAGGATCCTCTCTCCATCGGTTACAACAATAACTTGAATGTCCTTCTCAGGCCAATTTTTCAGCACTTCAAGAATCCTCCCTCTTTAAATCCCATCCAAAAGAAACAGTAAAAAATTATTTTGACAGAAAAAAAAAGAGAGAATACTGAATGAAAAAAATGCAATTGGAACCAAACTCACTTTTCATTCAAACTTATATAAAGACCCTGAGGACGCATATAGATGCTCCCGTATTTCTGGCAAGCTTCTCCAACAGTAGGAGTGTAGACAACTGGGAGTAGCTCCTCAACATGATCAATAAGAAGTTTGTAAAATAGCCTTTCATTTGTCTCCTGAAAACCATCATGTACTCTGAAAGCATTAGGGTTCAAGTCCAAGATCTTTTAACCAATATGTACCCTCAAGGAATGATCTAGCAGTAAACAAATTACAGATAAAATGACGAAAAACTAGGAAGCTGTTAAGAAGTTGACTGTCTGTACAGAACAAAAGGAAACACAAAACCTCAGTATTTTAAAAATTCATTCCCTGGAAATCCAACAGGAGTTTTTGTAATGAAGTAACTTGAGAACCTGAAAAATTCACCTTCCCCAACACCAAAAAAAAAAATCACCCGATCCAAACACTAAGAGTGATTTCTGGTACATATAATCTACAATTTTATGAAAACCTGTTTGCTGCAATATGTAAAATAAAAACTAAATAGAAGGAGACCAAAAGCATCATTCTTTATTATGCTGTTATTTTGTTAAAATGTGTTAATGTATATATAAACTTGTTTATAAGATAACCTGAAGGTTCATCATTGCCATGTATTTCTGCAATGGAAGTTGATACTGACGTATATGTTGGAGCATTTTCTTCACCTGAACAATAAAATGGCAGCCACTTTTACTCAATGTTGTATGAGCACATTCTTTGGCCAAACAAAAGAAGCACATTTCTGATTTATTAAGTCATAAAATATAATAAGAAGAAAAATTCTCAGAATATCTTCAAGTCAGCATTTATCTTACCTGAGTTTCTTGTGAAATACTTGTTGGGGGAAGAAGCCCTCGCAAGAAGTGGGCGTCTCTTTCTTTATCAGTGAAGGCAAGCCCTTTGTTAAAATGTGGATCTCGCAACAAGGTATACCCACTAAAAACAAAGAAGTCAAAACATGAGAATTCTATTCTCTTGCGCTATATAGAAAACAGACTAAAAACAAAGAAGTCAAAACATGAGAATTCTATTCTCTTGTGCTATATAGAAAACAGAAGGCATCCCATTGAATAGATCATTGCCATAATTTATATTTGAACAAAGAGCATAATATTCTGTCAACATAACCCTTGATAAAATCTCAAATATTCAGAAGTATGCATACCAGACAAATCAACCAATATTACAACAATTAAGCCCTTCAATTTGAATCAAGCATATAAAGAAAACATAAGAACTTGTGATATCTACCAATGAATATATTCAAGATTTTCATTCACACAAGGTTCATATGAATCCCGCATTAGAATCCCAAACTCTCAAGGTGGGACAGAAGTCCCATATTTTGCATTCAAGTCATAACAAGAAAGCACAAGAATTGAATAGTCTTTAACTATAGAACACTATTACTCTCACCTAGCAACAGAAACACTCCATGGAGTGACAAATTGATCTTCTGTGGCCTTATCCTCACCATAAACATCTCGAACGCCGCCAGCTACCGTTTGATTATTGTTCACGTCAGCCATAGTTTCTATCACGGGGCTGAGTTTTCTGTCACCACCTGAACTACTGCTAGAAGCCAAACATACCACCCTGAAAGGAACTAAACGTCTCCTCTGTAGACCAGAGGAACTGGAACATACAGCTAACCCTGTGTTGCTCTGTGAACAAATTCAGAGTAATAAATCTCTATACCCAGATAAGCAAATCAAGCAATCTCCAGGAAAATTAAAAGAAACATTATATTTTTTTTGAGAAATAAAACTCTAAATAGAGAACTCAAAAGCATAATTTCCAATTAGCGGGCCTACATTCTTGTCATATCAAATTGTGAATAAAAACAACCAGACAAAGCCATTGTTGAAATTTACCACAAAAAATTGCTAAAGTAGTGATTGAGTATGAATTGGTTTTTTTTCTTGAGGCAGAATAAGAAATATGGTTAAAATTTTATGGATTAGAATTTACCAGGAAGCTGCATCTATTGGATGAGATCATGATGGCGAAAGAAATGTGAGAAAGAGAGAGTCTTGCGGTTGTTGTAATACTCGTATTTTAGGGAGAGGGAGGGAGGGGGGGAGAGAGAGAAAAGACAAGAAGAGAAAGAGAGAGTCTTCAGGTAAGGTGCCCTTGTTTTTCTCTTTAATTCTCTTCTCCCTGACACTCAGTCTCTCCTCTCTCGCTCTTTGCCTGAACTTGCCACGGAAGATAGGAAGAGGAGGGAGGGAGGGAGGGAGGGAGTAAGAACAGACATTTGGACAATATACGACTCGGTCCCCAGACTGTGTCAGCTGGAGACGGGTGGGTGACAGTTGTGAAGCTACCAAGAGCGTTATGTCAGGTGATTTCTTTTTTTCTTATTTAAATGGTTATATTGTTATTTCACATACCGGTCATTACATCCATACCGCTAACTTATTACACAACTTTTTAGTGTGGTATTTCCATTTTTTGAAAAATTAGTTTTTATCCTGCAATTTTCATGGCTCAATCCTTAAATTTTAATTTGGTCTAATTCAATATCTATAATTTTAACTTGGTTGTAATTTATTTTTTGAATTTTGATTCACTGTAACTTAATGCTTATAATTTTAACCATTTTATAATTTAGTCCATATATTTTAAAAAATAAATTATATATAATAAAAATTCATGTAATAAACTATAAAATGGTTAAAATTAAAGAGACTAAGTTGTAATAAGTCAAAGTTCAGAGATTGAATTGCACATAGTCAAAATTTATGGATTGAATTACAAGTATATCAAAAGTTTACGATTGATTAATTTTCTCTATATTTTTCTAGTTTTTAAAGCGATTCCCCCAAGCCCCAACTTAAAAAAGCAAGGCAAAACACTTGAGTATAGGTTAAAAAGATTAATTATTAAACAAATTAAATTTGAGTCTTAAATTATACTTGATCAAATCCATTTAAGCTTTCAGTTAAAAAATATAATTACATTTTTTGAAAAAATTAGAGAAAAAGCATGCAATTAAAATTTTATTGATAAGAATATCTTAGATGAGAGTATCATACTTTGTCCATACAAATTTTTGTAAAGTAAGAGTACTTTATTCTTTGTGTAAAGAAAATTATCAAATCATTTTCATCAATAAAATTTTTAACAGTGTGCTTTTCCCCAATTTTCTTTTTAAATTTCTTTAGCATTATTTTATAGTTTAATTATTGAATGCAAATTTTTTTGCTGATAATATCCTTTTTTTAATAAGGATAATATCCTTTATTATACTTCTCTATTTTACAAAGCTCATTAGCGATTGAATTATAAATTAAGCAAGTACTCAACTTTTAGAAGGGTAAGATAACTCGTTTTATTCTCCAAAACAAGAATCCGATGTTCCAAAAGGGTTTGGTGCATGCTTGAGTGGCCAAGAAAAAGCCAAGAGCAATATGTTTTATTCACAAATCACAAGTTTGAATTATGTTCACAAAGCTTTTGCTCAATAAAAAAAAATATGTTTGACAAAATCAAAATGTCCAACCAAAACCTTATTTATAAATAATAATGACTTATTACTTATGTTAAATTGCATACATACACAGATATATATATATATATATTAAGAAACTAAAATAGAGTGAATATCTATAAATTTAAGATATGCACTGTTTTGAGAAATAATTAAGTGTTTTTATCAAGAAATTATATTTTAGGCCATGTGAGTGTGTGTATCATGATCTGTAATCATCTTATTTTTTTTATCCAGAAGAAGAAACATTCCTTAGTCATTATTGTCACATTAAAATACATAATGAAGTTGAAAGTTAAAACTGTACAATAGTAAAATTAAAAAAAGCAAAGAAAAACACACGGGGTTAGGTTTAATGGAATGGACAAGTTCTCGTAATTTGTGATTCTAAATGTGAATAACCACTTAGAGAAATGTCTACTTTAGTATGAAATAATAGTAATCCTTGCATAAGGATATCTATGTTTAGGTGAAAAAAAGGCAAAGAAAAGTAGTAATTTTGCTGCCCAAAGAAAAGCCATGAAACTCAATGATAATCTTATTATACAAATTTACTCTAAGTGACAATTCTTTCTTTCTTTTTTGCTTTTTTTTTTTTGATAATTTACCACCAATAAGACTCTTGCTGTTAACATAGTCATACATGACAAATGAAATTTGCTGCATCAAACTTATTCATTATCTCTAAACTAAATTACACAAACACTGGACAAGCCACCACTTCATACAAAATTCCTATGTCTTGTTCTCTACTTGTCTCTGAGTGACTCTGAGATGTTGTCGATCTATCTATCTGGTCTGGAAGTTCAGGAACTGAATGCCAAAAGCAAACATGAAAGCGAAGAAGACAGCGAAGCCCACCAAAACTGCAGCAATAGGTCCCATGAAGTTTGGATCATACCCAAAATAACTTTGAATGAACTCTTTGATCGGTTGACCATTCTCCATCCCAGGAACTTCAATCATGTCTTCTACATCACCATACTGTGACACAATCAATCCATAAATTGTCCATGACACCGGACAAATCCAGCAATACCAAGACCACCATTTAGGAATCCTCTGAAAAATATTTACACATATCATATATTGTAGTAAAATGTTGGGTAAAGTAGTATTTCAACATGCTGATGTTATTTTCCAATAGTATTCAACGCTTTAATCTTATTTATGGAGCATCTAACACCCTCTGCATATTATTTTCCAGTTGCAACCAACACCCTAAAGATTAGGGTAGTGCTAGATACACTATGTAAATAAGATTAGGATGTTAGAAGCACAAAAAAAATAACATCAGAGTATTGGATGCACCATAAATAAGATTAAGGTGCTAGATGCAACTGAGAAATAATATGAGTATATTGTATACTACTTTACCCTAAAACATACAAAACATGGCAAGAGTTGTAATGTTTTCAATGTATGTATAAGCAAATGGGAGTTGTGCAACTACTGCTGCTGCAAACTCACTGGTCTTGGGATCATGAAACCAGAAAAAATATTGAAGAGTCCATAGAATGCTGATGAGAAAATTGCAGCAAGTTGGGTGGTGGGAGTGACAGCTACAGACATCATCCCATAATATGTGAAGTACAATAAGGAGAAGAAGCAGATGAAGTAGAACCAGAAGAACTTTGCTGCAGTCCATTCAAATCCAATCATAGAATATACTATGACTGAATAATATGTACATTGAACAAATATATAAGGTATTTCAATCACAACCTGCAAATTCATAAAACAGTATAATCGTGATTCATTTCAAGCATCAGATAGCATATACTCCTTTTCTTTTTATCTACCTTCTTTATGTTTCCTTATCTCTTTTTAAATCTAAATGATGTATTTAAAACTACTCCTCTGACGCAATTTCAACATGTTTACTGTAACTAAGAAAAACTTTAAACATAATTCTACTTTAAAATTTAATAACTTTCCAAATTTACCCCTAATTAAAGACAAAAAAAATACTCCCTCTACACTACAAATGGAACTAAATGAGTACTCCCTCAAACCTGCGCAATGGCATAAGGCAAGCCTGAGTACATTCCAGCAGCCTTTTCACGATAAAATACCGTCCTGTCAACTCCTATTACTGGTTGAATGGTTGAGCAGTTGTTTACTCCAACAAATTGGACAGTAGAAAACATGGCTCCTATAACGGTTCTGAGGTCATTCCAGCGTTTCCTGTAAGTACCAATATAAGAAAGCAAGCAGATGAATCAAATCCTTCAAAGTCATCTTTATTGAATTTAAGTTACTAGTACTTATTACCTTCTTTTTCCGACCCCCCAGAATATTGTCCCCATGAGGAGACCGGTTACCAAAGTAAAGAAGAATCTGACAAGGTTATAAGCTGGATTCCTCCAGTAACTCCACCATTTCTTCCACAAACAGTACTTGAATTGGCCCCATGTTGATTCTGCATACTGACTCTCAAAGGAGAGATCGTTTGCCCCATCTGGTGGTATGCTTAACTCCTTCACAAGTTCCTTGTTTCTCCTACTCATAACCACACACACACACATGCATGTTAGCTCAGAAATTACTTGCTACTGATATATTTCTCGAGTTGTCTGAGAACTTACTGGTACAAAGATGATGACCTGTAGTGTTCAGCAAAATCGATTCCAAGTCGAATTTCTGCTGCAATGGAAGTTACTTCTAGCATCCACGTTGCTGGATTATAATTATCCCTGATTTTTGGGACACCTTCAATTGCCTGTGACAAAGGAAGGAACATAGAATCAAATGTTTGATATTTATGTGAGTTGAAGAAAAATGTGTATGAATATGTTGAAATACCTCAAAGAATTCTATGATTTTTTGAGAGTGACGACCTAGTGGTCCTGAGTAGATCACTTGCCCTCCTCTCTTCATCAGCAAGAGCTGGTGCAAAGAGAGACAAAAGCAAATAGAGTGTAATAAGCAGAAATATTTGGAAGAGCCACATCCCAAAAACTAGCAATTGAAATTGGAGAATTTAAAGCCTTGTAGGGATCCTCATGCAAAGTAATCCTCCCAATGTGGACATCACAAAGTCACAAATTATTATGAGCTTTTTAAGTACCTCATCAAAGGCTTCAAAGATATCAATACTAGGTTGGTGAATTGTGCAAACAACTGTTCTTCCAGTGTCAACTGTATTTCTCACAGTTCTCATTACTATGGCGGCTGCTCTTGCATCCAGACCCGAAGTGGGCTCATCCATAAAAATGATTGAAGGATTAGCAACAAGCTCAACTGCTATTGTTAGTCTCTTCCTTTGCTCTGTTGACAATCCAGTAACACCAGGAATCCCTACTATAGCATCCTTGAGATTGTTCAGCTCCACCAAATCCATTACTTCTTCCACAAATTTCTTACAAGATAACATGGTAGTTAAATCAGTTTCATGTTGTTAAAAGGGCATGTCTATTAAAGAACCAATCGAAAGAAACCAAATGCGTAACGCTGACCTTCTTTTCTTTCTGACTAACTTCTTTAGGTATGCGAAGGAAAGCAGAGAAAATCAAAGATTCATAGACAGTAACTTGAGGTGAGTGGATATCAGTTTGTTCACAGTAACCAGAAATTCTTGCAAAGGTTTCTTGGTTCTTAAGGAAGCCAGAGATTCTAATTTCGCCTTCGATGTAGCCACCGGTCTTCCTTCCTGCTAAAACATCCATTAAGGTTGTCTTTCCTGCTCCACTAACTCCCATTAAAGCTGTCAGAACACCAGGTCTAAAAGCTCCAGTCACGTCCTTAAGTAGTTGTAGCCTTTCATCTGTCACTCCTTGCTCCTTCATTTCCTGTCAAATTTGCTTCATAGATACTTCATCCCATTCTCAATATAAGAATTAGAAACTAATTTGTACATATAAGGGAAATTAGTTAAAATAGTTATTTGTAACAAATATGTATTGGTTTTTTTAGGACATCCTTTTTAATTATGTGTATAGGAACTATCATTTGAAGGAAATCCTCTTAATATATGCAACCAACAAGGATTCTTCATATGTGTAATATATTTAGGACTGGGGAGTATAATTATGAAGTATGGCCATTTCTTAAAAAATTTTAAGTGTTCATTTCTATCTTCTAGTAAGATATACTATCTAAGTATCGCCATTTCTTAAAAAATTTTAAATATTCATTTCTATCTTCTAGAAAGGTATATTACCTCCTATCTTTAGTATAAGAGTCAATTGATTTTTTTTAGATTAAGGAATTTAATTAACTAATATATTTATCATTTTCTCCAAAATAATTTGCATAACCTATAAACTGATATATAATCCAATGATAAATAGAATTATTTCATAATATATGATATAATTAATTAATTTATTAAATTTTCTTAATCTCTCCAAAATATATTAATTAGCTCTCATATTAAGAACCAGATATGATAATAAATATCTAACATGGTAGCTATATAAGCCTAAAAATAATATAGAACTCTTACATTGGGCATGTCCACGTAGTAATTAACACTATCAAAGGACATTGCAAGTGGTGTGAAAGGTAGAACAATTCCTTTGTTGGAGCCAACTCCACTGGTTGACTCTAATGCTGAGTTAGTATTACAAGTTCTGCCACTCAACTGCTGCTGCATTTGCACCTGTCTATTATTCATATTAGTCTCCACTTCACTTGCTTCCTCTTCGAGTATGGTTGCTTGTTTTTGTCCAAGAGCTAGTACATCAAACAAGATAAAAGGGAGAAATTTGTTATACTTTTTAGACTCGATGGGGAATTAAAGTAATTGACATGATTGATCAAAATCTGAGATGTGCCCTTACGGTTTAGGTACACAAGTGAAAGTGTGAAGAGAATATGGTAGACAACTGCTAATCCCACAATAGCTGCAGCAGATATCCAATACCATTTGGCTTCAGGGTATATACCACTGACTTTTAATATAGCTAGACCTAATGAAGTAGAACCATCTGAAGACTACACAATGAAGGAAAAGTTCAGCTCAAAAACTTGGAAGCCAAGCATTAAAAAAAAAATCTTCATTTGCTGATAGAAAAAAGCCAATGCTACTTTCTTACCCTTTTGTTCATCCACCTTGGTGCAGTCATTTCATTCAAAACAAGGCCAGTATAAGAATATGACATTGGTGAAATCCACATGGACCATGACCACCAACTTGGAATCTCATCTATTATAACCAATAAGCATTAGTACTGCGAGGCTATCAGAACATTGATTAATTAAACATGTCATGATGAGTATCTATTTAAATCCAAGTTCTAAGCATTAGTACTGTGAGGCTATCAGAACGCTTGTGCGTGTGTGTGTAACACTAGTATTTCTCACTCACTTTTGGGAATGATGAAACCAGCAAGTAGGAAAATGAGAAGAATCATAAGGGATCCCCCAGTATTAGCAATAATCACCGACCTACATACTGCAGCAAGTGTCTTGTACAACCCAGATGCCATTATTTGAGTGAGAAATAGCAGCAACATTTGCTTAAAGAACCTGTAAATGGATTAAATCCCGATATGCTCAATCACCGCACTGAATTGTTCCCAATCAAAATTTAGGACTAATGCACGTTTGGACGGGAAGCAAAAAAGAACATTTTTCTAAGTGAACCATGGTTTTAGGGAAAATAAGCCAAACACCTAATAAAATACCAAAATACGGTTTCAAGGCCAAAACCATGGTTTTCCAAGAAGTTTGGAGAATCAATTTTGAGAAAAATAATACTAGCAACAGTGTAAATGGGCAATGTACCAAAAATATCCTTCTTTCAACTTCAAACCCTCTTTTCTTTTATAATTATCACATTAACTTTGTTATTTTTATTAACTTACACGTGAAAAAGTAATTCTGATCACAACTATCTAAACACATTCAATAATTAATCACTTTTTTCACAAAATCTATTCTTCAAAATAATTTTTAATCACTTTTCTTCATAATTCGTTCTCCAAAAATACCCTCCTTTTCTTTTGTAATGGAAGGAAGTTCAAGGACCAAAAGCTATAATTTTCCTAGTATATATAAAACTTACCTGACACTAGCAACGAACATGGGACATAACACTAACATTTGAAAGGCACAAGAAGAACAGAAGCAAGCTATGATGAATAAAGAGATTGATATCAATTACCTGCTAACTTCAGGAGCATACCCTACAGTGTAATAGGTAATAGACACCCAAATAACGGTCTCTAACACCATTCGAGGGAAAGCTAGCAGAAAATTGGGAAGAGTATAAGCCCATACAGGATGAAAAAGCATGTCTCGTTGCCTATAAAACACAGGAAGCCTTTGCATGATAAGACCAAGCTCTCCAAAACCACTGAACATGTTATTGAGCATGGAGAACATAATGGCCCCAATATAGACTGTCCCATCATTCTCATTATTCTGATGCATTGTCGTCCTGAAGAACACGGTTGCGGTGATAACGGCGAGGAAGATGATCTGACATGACTTGAAGATGTAGATGAAGCAGTTTCTTCTTAGGAGTAGCCATTCCCTGTACCAACATGCTCTGAGGAGTTGCATTTTCCTCACTGAGTGTTTTTGAAATACCAAAGCTGCTTTGTGCCCCTTTGACTTGTCGAATGGCACTGAAAGGTCTTTCTTCAGCTGAACCCCGACGTGAAATTCCTTGAATTTGTTTACGAACTCTGTAACTTTCATGTATCTGAATGGCTTGCTTCTGTCTGCCCAATATTGTTCCTGGTCTTTTCTTGAGTTAACCTGTTAAAAATGAATAATTCCTCTCATGTACTACGAAAATCATTTGTACACTTAAATAAATTTTCTTGAGTAGACAACACGACATGCAACTATACTTATCCAGGGAGGAGGAGGGGGCATGCAAGAGTTGGTAAAAGAGTTTGCTATGATAGTAAATGAAAATATCAATCCAATTTAGTTTACATTTATCATTTTTATACATACAAATTTATATTTAGAAAGCAAAATGCATTATATAAAAGTACTGAATACTATTTCTTAATATATATAGTTATTTAATACAATCTTCACTATTTAATTAAGCTAAGACTAAGTTGGTTTTTTTTTTAAATTAAGAAAGTTGAATGCGTTAATTTATATTTATTATTTTTATCCAAACTAATTTGTATCACTTGTAAACCCATATATAATCTAATGATACACATAAATAAATAGTTTTAAATAATGTACTTAATTTCCTTCATCTTTCGTCAAAAAAATCATAGTCCATACAAAGAGGAGTATAAATTAGAAGTACAGACCTCGAGTAAGAAATCAGCTGTTCCCTTCCGTTCGGGGCAACGGAAGCCGCAATATTCAAAGAATGGGAGGATGAGATCACGTGGGCCCTGGTAGACAATGTGGCCCTCCGACATGAGAACAACATCGTCGAAGAGGTCGAAGGTCTCAGGTGCAGGTTGGAGGAGGGACATGAATATGGTGGCTTCTGTGAAGTAACAGATCTGCTTCAGGCACTTCACTATCTGGCACGTTGTGGAGCTGTCCAGGCCCGTCGATATCTCGTCCATGAACAGTGTCTTCGTGGGCCCTACTATCATCTCCCCTGTCGTCAGCCTCTTCCTCTGTCCTCCTGATATTCCTCTTCGCATCGCATCACCAACGATCGTGTCTTTGCATATATCCAGCCCCAGTATCTATTATATTCATATACACACACACGTACCCATGAAAAAGTACTAGGAGTTCATTAAATCACTAACTATGAATATTATACGTTAATTACAAATGTTTAAATGACGAGAACAAATGATCTCTTACTTTCAGAGTGTAGTCTGTCATGAGATTGCTTTCTGTTTCTGGCACAGCAGAAGCCTAAAGGATCCATTCAAACAATGATATGATTATATATAAAGTTTAGTAGGTGGGTTAAAGTGTGTACTCAACAGTACAGAAAGATTTCCTCATGTGACCTGGTATTCTAGAGTTGTTTATGATGAAATTGTACCTCTAAAATTTTTAAAATAGAGCAATCTCATGTGATATTAACACATCACTAAAATATCACTTTCATATGAATTGAAACAAAACTCATATCATACGTACACTTTGCTCGGATCGAGTAAAATCACTTAAAAAATTAATCCAAACACTCACTAATAATAAATTGCTGTGGAGTTTGGCTTGACATGGCACTATTTTGGTTGTATTTTTTGTTAAAGATATGTTGTTATTGGATGAATGAAATTGCTCCATTTTAAAAACTTGAGGGGTGAAACTGCACTACAAATGGCTTTAGGATGTTAGATAAATTTGAGGTGTATCTGAAAAAATATTGTAGAGTACTGCTAAGTGCAGTTTAACCCATTTGCAATGCATAACTAATTGTTAAGGTGGTTAGATAAATTACCTTCATGAAGAGATCAACTTCTGCCTCTGGAAATATGCCTGCTTCCTTTTCTCTTCTGGCAAGCTCAGTTAATAGATCTGTGTGTGTGTGTGTGTGTGTGTGTGTGTGTGTGTGTAACAGGATCAGTGTGATGGAACTAGTTAATTGATTTATATTTGATTTAATATATAAGAATATAAGTTATTCTTATTAATTTTTTTGAAAGAATGTTGATGAAATTAAATAAGTACCATATCTAGTTCCAACCCCTTGGCATCTTGATGAGAAATCCAGAGTTTCTCTCACAGTCATTTCTGCAATATGCTCATCGTTCTGACTTATGTAGGCTGATGTCTTCCTAGGAACAAACTCATTCAGCCTGTACCCGTTGTAACTGATCTCTCCTTTTACCTTAAGATTTTCAAAGATAATAAAATAAAAAAATTCCGATCATTTTAGTGATAATAAGTTTCTCGAGAAAAAATAATGAGGCAATTATGAAAGAAACAGGGAAAAAAAAAAAAGCTACCTTTAAGCCATGTTCTAATTTCTGAGACAATGCCAACAAAAGGGTTGTCTTCCCTGAAGAAGGAGGACCTAACAACAGAGTCATCCTATACAAATTCCATACAAGTATATATATAAACATCATGTTATTCTGTTAAAACAAATTGTGTACAATTATTAACTTTCAACTCTTCGTCTTTCTCTATATTATGAGTTGATGAATCAAGTAATTTATATATATATATATATATATATATCTGCAAAAAAAGACAAGAAGAAGGATATAGCTAAGGTAGATAGGGACGAGCCTGGAAGGTTTAATAATGCCGGAGACGTGATTGAGGATGGTGATATTTTTCCTCTGAGCCATGTTAATGCCACAAAACCCAAAAGCAGATTCGATGGTGTTCAAGGCCACATTTGGTAGTGTTGGTAATGCTCTTTTGCCTACGTACGTATTTGCCTCAACTCTCAAATTCTCAAATCTCACTTCCACTGTTGGAAGTGTGATCCCAACCCTGCAATTTTACCATTCAATATAATCCATCAAGTCAATTATTCTGAGAGAGAGAGAGAGAGCGGATCTCTCTCCCATGTCCAAGTGTTAAGTTTGAAAAAATTGACCGTTCAAAAGTTGGCCCTCCTAAAGATATGTTTTTATATATATGATATTTAGCATACATCAAATTAATACCTATTGTCAAGCCAAATTGAATGCAACTCTATCAATTTTGTTAATGTTCACAAGGTTTCAATATCATCATTAAGTGAAGTGCAAAAGTAAAAAAAAAAAAATGGGTTGTTCATAATTAAAAAAATGTTTTTCTAGCAAAATGGGGGCTAAAATAAGCCTAGTATAAATTTATGTCATTAAAAAATGGATATTACAGATCAGAACGTCATTCTGCATGCTTCAAAAGTCATCAATTAATATATATTATAATATCTAATTTATTTTTTATTGCTTATTAAAACCTCTTTAAACTTACAATATTATATATTTTTATCTAAATTATTTTTTAAAATATAATAACATGAAAACATATTTTTAATAAATAATTTGATTTTAAATTATTTCATTATATTAATAATATATTTTTTCATTCTCATATTTAATTTGATAGTATGCTTGATATATTTTAATGATACTTTAGTTATTTAACTATTTATTAAAATATTTTTGTTTAATCCTTCAACTATTTGCTTATTTTTTCTCTCGTCCATTTAAATAGAATTGATGATAATATTTTTCTTCTATTTTCTCTTCTCTCATTTTCTTTCATCTCAACTTTTCTTCTCATCCAAGTGGGACATATTCATCTTTATTATTTTTTAAAAATAATTTACCGACTTATAAACTAATATATATTTTAATGATACATATAGAGAAATATTTTTAAATAATTCATTTACCTCAATTTGATCTCTCCAAAAAAATCAATTAACTCTTATATTAAAAACATAAATTTTTTTGAATGACCGTTTAAATAGGTTATTGTTCTCCGCTCATTTTGGTTCTCTCTTGGAATAAAATCAAGAAAGAATCCGGCCCTATATTTGCGGAGGAAAACATTATTAGTAGGTTATATAAAATTAAAAATTAAAAAATGTTGGCAGGATGCATGTGATATATTGAACAAAAAAATTAATAAAAATAAAAATGATTTTAAAATAGTAAAAAACATTAAAAAAATTATTAGAGCCCTTCTTTTACACTCATCAATTTCGGCACCGCATGGATCTTTCCATTAGAGGAGGATTCGTGTCCCAAAAGAAAATCCCATTAATTAGTAATGTATAGTATCACCATCATGTAAACAAGAAACAATCACAAGTCATCAAAAATATTTACACATATAGTAATATATATATATATATTTAAATATATGCATACCATATCACCAAATGTATCCCTTCCTTTTTTTTTCATTTTGCTAATTAGAGGTATCTGTAATGAGTAGTCATTGTAAACTTGTAAACAAATAAAATTATAATGATTGTATGAATTCAAAACATATATTAGCTGCAATCTGATAAGTATTAAATATGTAAATAATATTTTTGAATCATAATTATAGCAATAAATCCATCCGGAAAATAAAATATGATAATATAAGGATCTATATATGGTTTGGTTACTGGTAAAATGAAAAAAAAAATAAAGGGATATATTTGAGGGAGGAAACCGCGTACACACAGCTGAAATAGGTAACTATTGTGTCTTATTAGTTATTATAGTACTCACCGATCAATTCTGGCTCGGAACTTTCGGAGGAACTTATCGTTATCTTCCTCGGCGACCTTGAAGATCCTGTCGATGATTTGTTGTCTCTCGTTCATATTTAGTTTCCGAACATCAACTTCCTTGGATCCATGAGGCTGTCCTTGTTCCACAAAGTTCATTAGTATGCTTGTCCTTAACCTGTCATAGGTTGGTAACTTCTCTATCGCCGCCCATCTCAGAGCCTCCTCGTCCTCGTCGGAGTTTGAAGTCCGGCGAGATCCATGCCCACTGTTCACCGCTTCTTCTACCGTTATGATCCGACCCGACCTGCTTGTGCTCCTCCTCATCACGTATTTCCTCTTTCTGCAAAATATTTCCAGATCAACACACACACACCCCCCCATCAATATCAATAATACATCGATATATAGTATATAGAATTAGAACGAGTGATTTCAGCTCTTTCATTATTTCACTGTTTATGTACTATCTATTAGCATTAAAGTTAATCTTTTTCAACTTCAAGAACTTCCTTTTTTCTTGTTAATAAAAATAAACTATATTCGGCAAATAAAAAAACAAAGAAACTATATTATGTGAATCCGAATACATATATTGAGAACCTGCTAGGGAAAACTCCGCTGGAGAAGAAGGCCCAAGAGAAAAACTATTTCTGCATTAAGATCAATGAGAAAGTTTGCCTTTATAGAATCAACCTTCAGAGATATATATGGAGAAGAAGCAAGAAGCTGAAAAATATGCTGACGTGATGTATTGATTTGTGTGTGTGTGTGTGTGTGTAATTATGTAAAAGAACAAAACTCTGAGAAGTAGTGATTAAAAGGTTGTGAGCGGAGTTGATGAAGATGAAGGTGGGATTTTTGGAGAGTTTCAAAATTCTGATCTTGCACTTTTGCAATGTATAAAGTGTTTTAATTCTTAGAAGGGAAGAGCCTTTTTATAGAAACCAATCTGTGCGAGTGTTTTTGACAAGGAAACTGATCACACTGACTACAAGGAGATACAACTGGATTCTTTAATTTATGACTTCCAATCTTCTTTTTTATGGTCATGGATTTTCAATATCAAGATAAAAAATGGTACTAATTGCATAAACTTTATCTCACAATTAAAAATTTTTTGTTCTAGAATGTTTCAAATTTAAATAATTAACTTGTTCATATGCCTTAACATAATTATTATTAGATAGGGTTAAAGTATAATGTCATCCCAAAAATCTTTTCTAGTTCAATGTTGGTACGGAACTTTTAAAACATATAGCAATATTACTTTCCACCATTAAAAAACTAACATCTTAAAAAATTGACATTAACATTTAACATTTTAATGATAAGGACCAACATCGTCCTATTTCACCATTTTTGAAGCAATCTGAACTCAAAAAAAATTCAATGTAACATTAATTTTTAGTGAAAATTTTTGGAGTAAATTTGCACCTTAATTCTATTAAATATAAAAAACATTTTTTGGAAACATAGCCCTGCTCATAGAGTAGAAAGAGAAAATTTTATTTAGTCATATTTATAAACCATCGCATCAAATTTTTTATTATTTTACCATTCATTTATTATATATTGATTTTTCTTTTATATGTTATAGTTGATATTAAATATGGATGAAGTTGAAAAGTTAATGAATTTTAAAATAGAGTTAATAAGAATTAAGATTTTCCTTATAATCCGTGTGAAACATATTAAAAGTGATTTATAAATATGAAATACGACCAAAATAGTATATAAGTTAATGATGTTAACTAATCCTGTCTAAAAAATAATGATGAGTAATAATCAGTGCAATGTTATTTTGCATCTAACAATCTAACACATTGCTTTGACAACTGAAAAAAGAAATGCTCCTTCTTCACATTTCATGTATCACTGTTCTGATTTAGAATATACGTATTAAATTTATCGACTATCAGCTTATTGGCAATTTTTCCAAGTTTGATTCTTATATATAGCTAGCTACTCGATCAGATGTATTTTTTGGTTTTAATTAGCCAGTGACTAAAAAAATCATTGATTTACTAGTTTTATATCTTTGGCTGAAACAAATAAATGTAGGCTAATTTTATAAATGTATTCGTATCTTTTTATATACTTTTATTTGTTATTTAAAACTTGCAATAATATTTCAACGTTGTTCACTTTATCCTTCAGATGTTTTTAATTTGTAAAATGTTGAGTGGTAATTTAGTAGTTTACTTCTTAAGAGGTAAAAAGAAATTGCCGACTCAATAGGTCAAATTATGTAACCCATCTTTTTTACTAGAAGTAACTCAAGAGGTGGTCAAATCATATAATTAAAGTAAGCTAATTGATCGATTAATTAAGCCAGTCTCTGTACCCCAAATAGGACTATTATGTTAATCAGAAGATATTCTAATTAATTGAATTGGAAATTGTTGTCCATTAATGGTTTTGATCTCACGCACGTTGACTAGCTATTCAATTGATATGAGAAATGATAATATGATTCATTAACTTTAAGATGGTCTTTAGTCAATCTTCTTTTCATAAGAATCAGAGATTTTCTATATAAACTTATGGGTCTGTTAATGATATCCTTTGTTCAAAGTAATTAAAAGAGTAATTGATGAGATCCCTTCAATCTAAGATTGAGAGAATTTACAATTTCATTCATTAAATAAATGATAGAGTATCTGGTAAATCTTTTTGGAATTGGAATATCTTCTAGAATTCTGCTAATATAACTTTGATTTGATTTTCCCTCTAAATAAATGTGTGAATCAACATTGATCACATGCAATTAAATAAAATCAGGATCGGTTAAACTAGTTCCAACATTAAAAATGTTAATCGTCAGCATCAATTGTTTACCAATCAATGTTGGTTTTTTTAACGAGTTGGCATAATACTGCTATATTTTAAAACTTTTAAAACAACATTGAACGCAAAAAATTTCTTGAAAAACATTGCTCATAAGGCAAAACTTTTAGGATAGATTTGCACCATAATTATATCATTCAAACAAGGATTGTACTTTTTTATACTTATTTTAGTGAAAATTGAGCTTAGCCGTCAAATGAGAAGAACGAATTTCAGAACAAACTATAAAACAAACAGCAATAAACATTTTCCCACAAGTAGGCGGGGTTATAATAGGAATTATATGTATTAATATATTATATCAACAATCAAATTTTCAAATAGATTGTTAATAACAGCAAAATGTATTAGGAAGATTATTGTAAAGTCTCTCATTGCAAAGTTTATTGCACTTAAGTATGTAACAAGTATAAGCAGAGAATTGAACCACGTTTCAAGCAGACACACGTTGATAAGTTCGATATAATTATATTAATTGATTCTTGGTAATATAATAAAATTTTCAATCTTTAATATAAGAGTCATTTAACTTTTTTTAAAAGATTAGAAAAGTTAAAGACATTATTTCTCTAATCCTATATATAAGTTACTTCTAACATATTTTACACAAACTAAGAAAAACCTTAAACCTTTTGCTTTAAAATTTAATAACTTTCCATGGTTGTACCTTTTAAATATACATTATAGGCCATGAGAACAAGCTCAGCACAATAATCAATTAAGCATAAAGTTGAACATTTATCAACAACAATAAACATTGTCCCACTAGGTGGGGCTAACCACATGATCGCACGACGTCGTTGTGCTTTATTATAGACCATATTATTGGATAGATTATTAATCAAACGATCTCTTTATAACCTTACTGAGAGTGTGTTTCAATATTTATCTATCCCTTTTTAGAGGACTTCATACTGCTTGATCTACCCTTCATACTGATACCTCAAATGGTCTTTTCTAAACATGTTTGAACCACCTCAAACGATTTTTCACCATATTCTCTTCAATAGCTGTCACTCCACCTAGTCCATAAATTTGATCATCACGAATCTTATCCATTTTAATATGTCCACACATCCATTTAAACATCATCATTTCAATTACCCCCACTTTATGCTCAAAAATTCCTCATCTTAGTTGTACATTCATATGGAAAATTTAGTTGACATATAAAGATGATCAAGAAGTTCCTTCTCCCTGCCCTAAAAATGAGCCAAAGGATTAGTACTTAAAGTATTTTTTTTGGTAATAAGTACTTAAAGTATTTATTTGTATCATTATATTATATATAAGTTGATAAGTTAGGTAAGTTAATTTGAAGAAAAAAGATAAATATAAGTACTTTAAAATAATGTATTTAATTTCTTTAATCTATAAACAAAGTAAACTAACTCTTATATTAATGATCAGATAAAATATACAGTTGTAGTGGCCTCCTCTCCTCTTAGAATTCTGACCCGACATAGAGAGAGGACTACTGATGTTATTGATAGAGCTGAGAAAACGGATCGAGTCGGCCTTGCGCAGTCTCGATCCTAAATGGGCCACTTGTTTAGGGCCGCTTGATTTAAAAAGGCATGATTTCAAAACCTGGCCCATGGACTTTTTAAGCCCGTTTAACAAAAATATAATTTTTAATTTAAAGTAGTAAATTTTTTAATTTAAGACATAAATATTATCAAAATTAAATTAAAAATAAGGTTAAGGTAATAATACATTAAGAAAGAAGATTTCATTATTTGCACATGAAAATTGTTTTCGGTACTAGTCACATGATTTATAATGAGAGGTAAGAGGATATCTAAATGTTATTAATGAAAAATAAAATGGTAGAATAAAGTCTTGTATTCTTTCCCCAATCTTGTAGCTCTGCACCTGAGCTCATTGACCATAGGCTGGCTTACGGGTCATAGGCTGGTCCGCGACTCACAAGTTTGTTTAACATATATATTTTTACTTTATTTAAATATATCAAGTTAAAACAACAAATTTTAAATTTGGTCCTGAAAAAGTAGTTTGCATATGGGAAACAACATAATAAGTTTGACATTAAAATTAGAAAGAACAAGGATTCAATGAGCAAAAATATGCATGTGTGTATCTATATGGCACACATAAAACTGAAAATAAATGTATGAGTTGAAAATATTGTTTCTGAGACTTAAAGAAAAATAAAAAGTTATTATAATATAATGCATAAGATACAAGTAAGAAAAATTACGTTTTTCATCAATTTTTTTATTTTCATATTTTTATGAAGTATATGAATGATAAAAAACAAATTTAATTAATACAAAAGAATACTACTTATTTTTTATTTTTAAAAAAGCTACTTATATGTGGAAAACAATCAAAGATGTTTCACCTGAAAAATGGGAATATGGCTTTATCAAAATAAAAACAATGATAGAAACAAAATTTAAAAATAAAAAGTAAATAGATATAGTAAGTGAGATAAGTTCTTAGACAATAAATTATCGTTTGATTTAAAAGGATTTATTTCTAAAACTTGCAAATAAATATAAGAAGAAAATGAAATAGTAAAGAGTGTATCAAACAAAAATAAAATTTGATGGACTTAAATGAGTCAGCCTGCGACGGTGTACGGCCGGCCCTTTCAGGCCTATTTCTTTAATTTTTTTTAACTTCAAATCACAGGTCTGACCCTTGACTTTAACGGGTTTAAACTGATTGGTTTCCCGATTCTAGTTATTGATAGACACAACTGAGGAGCTAAGATCATGTGGGACGCACACAAGATATCATCCATGAAATAATGCTTCACAGTAGTATGTACAGACTGATAACTGATATGGGTGTGTTTGGATAGCCCGTTGGGAAAATGGATACAGATTTCGAGGAAGTTTATGTGAGAGGGATTTTGTCTCGATAAGCGCACCCGTTGGCAAAACGGGCTTACCAAACACAGCTATAAATGGAGGACAAGGAAGAAGGAGATACTGATATGTTAAATCGATATTTTGACCTAATTCATTTAACTTACGGTCCAACCCCAAACCTATCTTCATTCAATTACATTCAATTTTGTTTGATTCAATCGCCTGTTCGGTCCAATGCAATGCTTGAGAATTTGAAGTAATACTCACTCGTCAACTCGCATTATGATCATAATGAAATAACGAAAGATGCTTTAACCGCTTTTAAATTTGATTTTGTGTAAATGTAAAAATATATTTGAGACGATAATGTATGTGTGTATAACAAAGAAGTAATACTCCCTTCTCCTTTGAGTTAGAGTATACTTCTTTGTTTAAAAAATATTTATAGAAATACTTATAATTAAATTGCCCACTAAGAATATTCTAATATCAACAATGGATTGGAACTTATTATAAGTCCACTCCTTATTAATTGAATTAACATTTATATACCGAATATAACCACTAAAGCTATGTTTTATACAGCTGGCTTGTGACCCTAAATTGGCTTCAAAATCAAAACAATTTGTGTTTGGGATATTGATTGGGAGAAAGGAGTTACAGATTCCGAGATGATTTTATGGATTTCAATATGATTTTTTATGGATTTCGAGATGTTTTTTACATATTTTATTGTGGTTTTTATCTTGACTTACATACCCGTGAAAAAACTGGATTCCCAAATATACACAATAACTTTTGGTTGCTTTTCTCTTCATGTTGCGCCATGGTGCAACACAGTATGACAAGTTAGGCCTAAATATGGCTATATCCTTCTTGTTGGCTCTGCAATCTCAATTTCTCACTCAAATCTTCTATATATCAAATAATATGGTTCTTGTTGGCAAAAAAAAATATGGTTTCTTTTTTCAACACATTTATAGATCATTATATTCGTGTCAATATGATATCATCTTGTATATCAGCAGCGACTAGCTATAGGGTCCAAAAGTGTTCTTTAATTTCTCTACCTTTTTAACCGGTAGTCAACATAACTATAACTAACGAAGACGAGAACTGTGCTCACAATTTGAGAAGATTTATGATAGAATTACGTTAGTTCTGACAATTCATTGAAGAGATCAGCAGAGCACTGAAAGGGAATTTATATGTATAGAAGACAGAAGTAGAAGATGGAGTTTCATGATGATATTATTAAAAGGAAGGAAGAAGTGCATGTGCGTGCAGAAAATTAAAGAAAAGTTTCTGCAAATTTGCAGATTCTGACTGAGATAACTGACAAGGCAGCCACGCGATCATACATCGATCTTTCCCAAAATTAATGTCGTGGCTTTCAAGAGAACCATATTTCAGGATTATTTTGCCACGTATACGATCCCAGCAATCTCCACTCCTCCCTATCATACCCTAACTATAAACAAGTTACTAAAAATGCTAATGCCAATATATATTGAAATTTATGTGTATTTTTTGACCTCTGAAAAGTAGTGTGTTTTCACTCTTTTGATAAAATCTCATATGCATTTTTTTTATATTTGCCCTATATATATCTAAATAAAACAAAACTAAATGTTCACAATGGGGACATCTTTTGAAAATTTTCATGCTTTTAAAAAATCATCAAATACTAGTAGTGTGTGTATAGCATTGCATTAAGAAGTAGTGTGTTGTATGTGTATATTACAGTCTTGTGTGTGCGTGTTTTTAGGAATTGCAGAGAGATTACTGTAGAAGGAAATAAAGGAGTCCGCCAAGGAAGACGCTGGCATGGAGGATGGGCCAGTGGGAAGAGGAGAAGGAAGACGATGCACCAAATGGTAGATGACGCAGGGAAGCAGAGAACCACATCCCATCCCTTGCATATACACCATGTTCCGATACTGCCCATCGAGGCCATCTTATCTTTCTCAGATCATATATATCATATACGCAAGCCGAGATAAATATGTGAAGGAGATTATCTTGTTTTACGGAAAAATACTGCTGAACGTGCTTTTGGGTGAGAGTTAAGATTTATCAAACAGAGCTAGCATACGCACACATAAACTCTCCATAATTATATTAACCGATTTCTATAAGGATTAGTTGGTATAATTTCTCCACTAATAAACTAATATATATAATATGTAATGATATATATATAAGTATTTCTGATCATATATATATATATATAAAGTATTAGTTTATTTAGTTTACTTAACTAAGTCACAACTAAAGTGCATATTATCAAGCGAATTTAGTATAACTATATTGGCCTCCTCTCTGCTAAGTTCTGACCTTAGAAAGGGAGAGGGAGAGAGACTGATGATGTTGTTGATAGATACACTTGATGAGCTAAGATGATGTGGGACGTGCACAAGACCATCCATAAAATAATGCTTCATAGTAGTACGTGCGATTGATATTAATGGAGGGCGAGGAATTAGAAGCAGCGGCAGCTGCAGAAGAAAGAGAAGACTGATGTGTTAAGTTGATTTTTTGACCTCATTCATTTAGCTTTACCATCTAACCCCAAATCTATCTGATCTTCATTCAATTACATTCAATTTGGTTTGACCCAATCGCCTGCACGCTCGGTCCAATGCAATGCTAGAAAAATATGTAATTTGAACTGAAGTGATACCCCCACACCAACACGCGTTGGTGTTACTAAAAAAAGTTTTAACCATTTAAACACAAATCTTCAAACTCAGAGAACACTTTTAGAGACATATTTACGTCAGTAATAAGATTTAAACTCATGATTATATGAATTATTAGAGAACTCATTACTAACTGGACTAACTTTTACACATTGAATATAACCATTAAAGCCAAATTTAAGATTGCATTTGGAGACCCTAAATTGAGTTTCCCGAGTTAAAGCAATTTTTAGCCCTATATTCACACTTCGTATGATGTTTTCTATAGCTTGCTTCGAAATCGAAACAATGGCCCATTCCGTCAACACATTTTGAGAGTCTAAAAACATGTTTGACAGTGTTTTTCTACAGAAGGAAATAATCTCCTTCACATATTTACCTTGACTTAAGTAAAAACCCTTCTCTACCGTGTTCACTACCAAATCCTATAGCTTTTGGTTGCTTTTCTCTCAAGTGCGTCACGATGCAACACAGTATGACGAGTTAGACCTAAATATGGCTACAGAAGTGTATAGCGGTATATTGCAATACTTCCTATTGTTATACGGTTACCAGTTCCCATATCCTTCTCGATGGCTCTCCAATCTCAATTTCTTACTCAGTCTTCTATAAATGAAATAATATGGTTTATTTTTCAACACATTTATACATTATTATATTGGTGTCAATATGATATCATCTTTTATATATATATATATATATCAGCATCTAGCTATAGCGTCAAAAGGTGTTCTTTAATTTCTCTCCCTTTGGAAACGGTTAACATAACTACAAGTAACGATGAGAATTTTGCTCACGATTTGAGGAGATCTATAATTATAATGTCGTGGCTTACAAGAAACAAACCATTCTTATTAACTTTCAAAATTGGTATGAAACCTTATTGCTTTCTATTAAAAAAAAAGTATTCATAAGGATCAAAATCTATAAGTTATGCCTTAAAGATTCAGTTTACAAATGTTCATCAACCAATCACCTTGATACATTAATTTCATAAGTCTTTCTCATCATGTTTCATAGAATTTTGCTCAATTAACATTTTCCGTTAAAAAAACTAATCATATTGAGATAAATGAATTAAAAGTATAATTTTTAAATATAAGAGATCAAGTCAAAACGTAAATGTAAAGGAACCAAGGTATACTTTGGGATTCACTATATTTTTGAAAGTTGCAATTGATATAATAGTATTACATTATTTCTATATAAAATGAGTCACTTTTACGGTATTTTACCTTTGAATACGTTTTTGCTGCTTACGTCCATGCAACTTACCATCACTCATATTTTTGTGTAAGCACAAATACTCACTTTTCAATTAAAGGTTTTCGTTTAGAAAGTTCAATTTTTTTTTAACTTTCTTTCTGTTGTGGTGTTTAAGGGTTTGTGACTTGTTAGTGTGCTTGAATGAATTTGGATATGATAGAGATGACACGCAATAAAAAAAAATTAATCCAGGTGTTTTGTTCAAAAATTATTCATATGAGATTAGTCATATAGACCATTAAATTTATTTTTTATTTTAACTCCCTAATTTCCTAATAACAATGGTAAAATGATTTTTTTTCAGTGCATCGAAGTATAAATATTATGACGATAATTATCTTGAAATGAAAATTAAACGTGTTAAAATTTAAGTGGAATTCTAAAATCAGTTACTTGCACTCATCTCAAGTTTCAAAATTCAGATAAATCTCAGATATTCAGTTATTTCAAGTTCAGATAGTTATGATATAAATTTAAGATCTTGTGATTTGCAAGATAATTGCTTACAAACTGAACTAACATTTGTTATCTATGAGACAGTTAATTAAAGTGATTATGAAATTTAAAAGAGGAGATAAAATGTCCGTTTGGGAACACGGTAGAGAAGTACTTTTATGTAAGTCGAGGTAAATCTGTAGAGGAGATTATCTCATTTTACAAAAAAACACTGTTGAACGTGCTTTTAGGGAGTAAATAAATTTTTTCAAACAAACACAAAATCTCCTTGGTTTGTTATTAATTTTTTTGGGCTAAAATAGCTGAACCATTTTTGACTTAGGGTTGGTGTTTAGTGTTTCTTTGAGGTCCAATTCCAATCAAGTTCAATATTAGGTTTAAGGCCCAAGAAGAAAGTTCACTTTAGGGCTCTCAAAGATTGCTTCAAGCCTGTGAAACGAATCATGAAGACCCATAGAGAATTATATAGGGAAAATGACAGATAAGTCTCAAGCAAGTAAAAAAAATCAGTGAAAGGTCCTAAAGATTTAAAAAATTATCATAAGGTCCCAGGAATGAAAGGTTACTCCAGGAACCTCATGATAATTTTTTAAATCTTTGAGACCATTTTATGGTTAATTCCCTTCCATGGACCTGTGTGTCATTTCCCAATTATATATTTAAGAAATTCAAATTCACCCATGGAGATTGGATCGTCCAGATCGTGAGGAACGACTTGTGCTTACTGATACACTAATATTAGAAACCCATCACCCTGAGGTAAGTTTGAAGTTGTTATCGCATGGGAGAGGTTTTGAACAACTACTGAATTTGAAAAGGGAGAGGATCCTCTCCACTACTCAAAAAGTAGTGGAGATCTCCACTGCACATCTAACGGCTCTCATTTGTTTAAAATGTGCATTTTATAACTGAAGTTAGTTGCACATGATCCGATAACACTAAAATGACAGGACCGTTCTTCTATGAGAGCCGTTGGATATGCAGTGGAGATCTCCACTACTTTTTGAGTAGTGGAGATGATCCTTTCCAATTTGAAAAGACATCATATCTCTGAGTGTCTAACTGTTCGGCTCATCATATTCAACATTGATATAATTTAAAAGCAAGGAAGATTTCACTCTATGTTTAGATCATGGGTAAACTCAACCCGTTCTCAAAAATTTTGATACAATAAAAAAAATATTAGAATTCTGACGTGAAAACATATTCACATCCCACTACTAGATTCCAATGTACCAACAAGGATTGTGTCTAATTAAATGGGTTAGTCCCTCACAACATAACGAACTAATGTATGAATCCCTACTTGGGAAATAGCTAAATTTAATGCCTAACAATGCCTCAAATAGAATTGGCTTAAGTAGGAAGGTACATATGTTTAACAAAAAAAATTAAAATCTTGTGTCAACATTTTTTTTTGTAAAAGATTGGAAAAAACACTATAAAATTAAGAATTAAAATTAAAATATTTCATACATATATATAATTAAAGATCGCGTGTATTTTTGTCAAGAAAAATTCTACTGCATACCTTTTCAGTCCATCTTATTCAATAATTACATGTAATGGTTTCCAGGATATCCCCAAGAAGATGCTAGAAAAATTTAGATACATTGATGTTAGCTATTAAAATTTAAAAGCATATTTATTTTACATTGCAAATTAATAAATTGCTTGTTTGGGAACACCGTTTCTCAACGATACACGTAAGTCAATACAAAACCATCTCAAAATTAATAAAAATTATCTCGAAATTCATAAAAATCATCTTAAAATCCGTAAAATACCTCAAAATTTACAAACTCTTTCTTTCCAACGGAATTCCAAGCACACAAATTGGATGGAAGTAGTATGAATCTAAACTGTAATATGCAATCATGGAGAGGGGTCCACTTGCATAATTTTGCATGGAAACATACGGGGACGCAATTAGAACATTTTGTTTAGCGTAAGTAATAATTAGCATTGACATTAATATTTCATGCATTTTAAAAACATTACGTATTTTACGTTAATAGTTTCGTTTTCCCTTCCATCAAATAAATATTTTTACATATTTAAAATTAAACAATAAACTCATTAATAAATATACGTTTTATTATAAATATAATTACTTTAATATTGTATGAGGGGTTGCAAAATTTAAGTGCTGTGAAATCCAAATTTTTCAGAGGGAATAATACGAATAATATCTCTCTCTCTATCTATATATCGGGTATTTTCTTATTTTTTATTTCTTTAATTCCTTTGTTGTTATTTTATTGCTTTGGTAGTCTTCTAAGTTGTATTCACATTCTCTTTTCAGGAAAATTTATTATCAGATTTCAAGTAATCAAATTAATAATCAAAATGTCTCAAAAATTAGTAATATTACTATCAAGTCTCAACTATAGCTGATCCGGTTATTATTGACAGCTCATGAAGTTATTAATGACAATCGGATCAGCTACTACTAAGACTTGATGATAATTTTACTAATTTTTAAAACTTTTTATTCTTTAATTACTCTTGGGATCTAATAATAAATTTTCCTTCCTTTTATGCCCTCATCTAGTACTTTCTTTATAGGTATTAAGAAAGTACAATTTTTTTGACTTTGCAGTAAAAAAATGACCTCATCCAGAAAATAAAACTATGAAAGACAAAAAAATATAATTATAATAATTATATGTGTGTTTGGAAAGTCCATTGGGAGAAATGAGTTTACAAATTTCAAGGTATTTTACGGATTTCAAGATGGTTTTATAAATTTCGAGATAGTTTTTACAGATTTCAAAATGGTTTTATCTCAATTTACATGCACCATTTGAAAAATGGTGTTCCCAAACAAACACTATAAAGATTCAGTCAACCCTACTTCAGGTAAAAAAAATGTCAACCCTACTCAAAATTTACAATGACGTTAGGAGTGAAAAGAAAAAAAAATTGAAGGAAATCTCTTTCCTCCAGATTTAGTGATTTACTGTTATCTTTTTACACCCAATAAAAAAAAAACTTATCTTTTGGGGGGGGGGATTTAGACTCGCTTCTTCTCAGAAGTCAGAAGTACTTTTCTGGTTTTGTCGGATTCCCTCGAGAAGTACAGGTACTTGAAGAAGAAAGAACGACATTCAGTTCAGTCATTCATTTCATTTCATCATCAAGGTCTCCATCCAGAATCTAGCAACCAAACTTACACATTTTCCCTCTCATCCAAACATTTTCGCTTTCAACTAAAAGTTGAAAATAGTTTTTATAAATTTCAAGTTAAACCTAAGTTTTGGAGGATAGATTTTGAAAAATATTTTTTACAGATTCCAAGGTAAAACCTAGGTTTTGAAAAGTGATTTATGTTTGAGAAGTTATTAGCTTTTACGGATTCCAAGGAAAAAAAATGGGTAAGAAAAATGAAAGTAAGAAAGAGAGAGAAAGTAAAGTAGAAAGAGAAAACCTAGGTTTCAAACTGAGGTTTTGTAACCAAAATAACTTTTGGAAAAAAAAAATTACTTAGACAAAACCTCGGTTTTGATGTAAAACCTAAGTTTTAAAAGTGAGAGAATATATCGTGGTCTCTTTGCAGCGACGATGGAGGACCTTGGCCTGAAAGATTCTTCCCACTCTGAATTTTTCTTATCTGAGGTAAATTTCTGTTCAACAGTGAATGAATCAATAACTATGGGTTACTAACAAAAGAACCCCTTGTACTATGAACATACATGTTCTACACACACACAGTCATTCCACCTCTTTTATATACTCACTGTACATTCTGGCTTTTTGTCTATTCTGTTAGTTAAAAGCTTATGTACCTCGAATTTCTCGTGCCTCTATATCATAATGGCTTATAGTTAATTGCATTTGTTTGTATATATATTGGCTTAGCTCATAGTGCCTTCCAATTCATAGATGGTGCAATTGGAGAATATATACATGGACATGGGAGAAAAATCTGTGTCTCTGGAATTCTTTCAAGGGCTTGCAAACAGTTTTAGGTGAACTAAGTCATTTGTTTAAGTTCAATATTCCTTAGAGATGATGATTTTGTTTAGTGCTCGCCATCCTGTTTTATGATTTGGTTTACATTTTTTTTGGCAGTTCCTCATCGGTTCGTGCTGGAAAAGATCCTATAACTTGGGAACAGGTTGTCATTGTTTGTGACATTTTTTGGTTTTGTTCATAACATGTTTTAATTCTCTTTTGTTATTATTCTGAGTTTCAGGTGCAAGATTGGTTTAGGAACAGACAGAAAGAGTCAGAAGCTGAAGTCTCTTCGCCGGCCAACTCGGCGAAAGTTGTTCGTTCCTCTGATGCATCTGCTGTTACTGATGAACTTGAAACTTATCCAAATCCAAAAGGTTTTTTTTTTCCAATCTTTCTAACACATTAAATGGCTCCAATGCAGAAAAGGAAGAGGAGTTTGTGAATAGAAATTGTTCTGTTTTGTTCAGATAAGTTAATGGGACCCAAGAAATTACTCCAAAATCAAACCAGTGATAGTGACCCTTATAGTGTCCCTAAAAAGTAAATCACTTGAACCTTGAAGGGGATTGCACAAGAAGCGAAGACCCTAAAACCTAAACCCGGTATTGGATGTGTGAACAGTTTCAACTTGCCAGTCTGTACCATTCGTCTCATTTTCTTTATTGTGGCTCTGAAATTACATATGAAGTTTTATCATTAGAATGTGAATCAATTAAATTCACCTATCTTTTAGATTATGTTTGGATTTATGAGGATCGATGAAAGGGAAAGGTTCCATTTATAATTCAGAGCCTCTCTTTCTCATGAGGCATGCGGGTGCAAAATTTCCGATTGCAGCCTCTTCATCTAAATAACCTTGACATAGCATTTATAGCATGATGCATCTTCATTTCCTTTTCATATCAATTGGAACATGTTAATTTTCATTTTATATCATATCAATTGATTTTCACTTTCTAATATGCTTTCTTTGATCATAAATGTAGGAGCTAGTCGTGGGGTTTCTTTTGGTCTTAAATCTAATATCTCAATCTCTTTAATCTCTCATCTTTAATATTTTCCCCCTTAAACTACCCCTATAGTTAGATTCTTGTACGAGGTATATGCTATGTTGATAATACTCCAATGTAAATTATCAAAATGTGGAATATTTTAAGAAAATCAGAACACATTATTTTCAAATAAATAACTTAACTAGTTTCCTTAATCTGCATAAATTAGTTCACGAGTTCCTTCATTTAGGACTAAGGGGAGTACCATTTAAACAGAAATATCAAATATTACCAGGACAACTGTAGTTATTAGGTACCTCACTGTCTAATTGTGATTCTACAATTTATAGTAAATTTTAAATAAACTGAACTAGTGTCTGGCATAGTGATGCGGGTGAAATGACAGGCTATGTAAATTTTGAGCTAATAATTATTTTCTGATCTTAATACCAGATGAGAAAGTTCCTGATATTTCAGAGTTGGCATTTGAAGCTAGATCATCAAAGGATGCAGCATGGTGAGGGATTTTCTTCTGGTTGAGTATTTTACATGTTGAAAAAGCCTTGCATTGCTGCATATCTAGATTTGAGCTGTTCTGATTTCATTTTGGATTTAAATGAAAGATATATGTGAAAATCTTATCTTTCTTTGTAGCATTTCCAACTGTAACAAGATTGAAAGGAAGGGATAGTTGAATAATAGCTTTCCTTTGCTTTGTTTCGTGAATTTTTATCCTCAAAGATTACCTAAAGGAGGAAAGACTTCGGAGGATTTGAGAGGGTTTATAGAAAATCCTTCATTATCATTTCCATAGTGTTCGCCCAAACATTGGAACTGTTTCAATGAATCCTTCCATTGCTTACCCTTCCCCTCATCCAAATGTACCCTGAGTCAGCAAGCAACTGTATCACATGTTTCTTTGAATTTCCATTTACAGGTATGATGTTGAGTCATTTGTTTCCTACAGAGTTGTCAACAGTACTGGTGAACTTGTAAGATTTTCCCATATGATAATCTGCTTGCTGTTGGACCATCAATTGAACAAGTCTTTTGTCAATTTAGGATTTGATTTTCCATTTACAGGTATTATGTTGAATCATAATTGAATTCCACTGGAGCCTGAACTCAACTGTCTTTCTTTCCTTACCTTGCTTTACCAACAGTAAATTGTCGTGATGGGCATTTTTTATTCCATTTTTCATTTCATTCCTTTCCACTCTATGTATCAACCAGACCCACGAGGCAAGAAGCTCTAAAAGTTTAAGGGGTAAATACCCGATGCTGGAAATTGCTATACTTAAAAATTGCTTAAAGATAGGTGTTGAAGAAAGATGAAATGATTGTATTCCTCACTCCTCTCGAAAAAAATTGCATCAAGAGGGCATACCTCTAGACGAAAAGATGAGCTGCAAGATATAACAGATCAATCTAAAAGATGTTAGATCTTGTACCTAACATCCTTGTATAGCTCCACTTCTGTTACAGTAACCTATAAGAGAAAACTTAGGAAGATGCAAGAAAAGGGAAAGCAACTTTCTGATTATCAGAGCATTGACTTTGAGACTCCTATCATTAAGGAGAAAGAAACAAAGAATTAGAGTTGCTATAGGCTTGGTCTGGGAGAGGATAGTATCAGGGATTGTGTGTATTGCTTTTTGGCTTATAGTGGTGGTTGGAGTCTCCTAACAGAAGCAGGTCGTATTATGTATTTTGAGTGTGGTGAGAAGAGACTTGGCTCAAATGCCAGTGGCTTTTGTTACGTTCTTGAGTTTTTCTGTGTTTTGAGCACTAGTGTCTATTCTTAGTGATATATGGGTGTAACAGGGGAATAGGGTCTTGACCAGAATCAATGAAGTCCCTTTGTAATAACACTGATTCGGTATTTTGCAGCATTGAACATAAAAACCTAAGATTTTCCTCATTTATGTCTTCTGCTGTCCTTGTATTATTCTTCTGTTTCTTATCAGTAGGGCTATAATAGTCCCCATTCAACTTTCATGTCATTTACAATTCCATGACAAATTTGAGCACAATCTGAAAGTTCCTCTCGAAAAACCAAAGCATTCCTGTCTGGTGTCTGCTGAATAGCGTATACTCAGAACATTGCCACCCTTAGTTTATACGCCAACCTACGTTTTTGCCTAGTTTTGAAGAGTTTATATCAAAATCAACATAGTCCATCAAATTCTTATGAATATCAACAAATATAGAGCACTGAAAGAGTAAGTGGTCTAGTTTTTCTGGGTCATCTTGACTAAAATTGCAAATATTATCATGCAGAAGATTCAATCGCTTTAACCGCAGCTTCGTTGCCAATCTGCCATGAAAAACTAGCCAATCAATATCCGAATATTTAGGCAATGTGGGGTCTATCTGCTTTAATCCTACAACTGTAATGAATGTCAAACATCTGCGGTACCTCACATACCCGCACATTTGATCCTTCAAAAATCTAATATGATTCTCCCAGCAGTTTTATTAACGGAACTAAGGAATCATAACCAAATATCTCAACATAAAAAGTGAGTGGGAAAGCTAATCGAAGTCCTTGGATCTTGTGATGCAATTTAAGGAAGTACGTGTACGATATGCTGGATTCAGTAAGACTCAGGATGAGTGGGTGAATGTGAAAGAGTCGGTGCGCGAGAGATCAATCCCATTAGTGCCCACTGAGTGTGACAAGGTGAAAGAAGGAGATCTTGTGCTTTGCTTCCAGGTAACATTGTCCACTATCTTTCCTTCAATAATTGTAGCACCAATTGATACTCTCTCCGGTCCATAGTTAACTCATTTGTAGAGATTAAAGAAAGAAGTTATGTTAGTTTTTTCTTTCTTTTAAACTGCCCCTTGTAAGCAGTTGTGTTGGATACTGCTTGCTTGATGGAAAAACCCTTTAATATATGCAATCACTAGAAACATTTTAGGGGGGAAATTATAAATTTGGGAAACAAAATAGCCCGGTCTTATAAGTAGGTCAAAGACAACCTCTCTACTAGCTCTTATAGTTAGGACCGGAGGAAATATCTCTTACTTTGGTGGTGTATTTTCCCTATATCACGATCAAAACCAAGATGAGTAGAGTTCCATCATGACCAGGATGGATTTTTTGTCTTTTTTAATGTTAGGAATCTCTAAAGCCTTTCTGGTTATGAACAGGAAAGAGAAGACTACGCCGTATATTGTGATGCTCGTGTCATTAAAATGCAAAGGCAGCTTCATGACCACACAGAGTGCAGGTGCATCTTCCTCGTCCGATACAGCCATGATGACTCCCAGGTGATTTTTTTATGAAACGTGTTTCCTGTCCACAACAGTTGACATGACATTAATTTTTGTTGATGCTATCAAACACGTTAGACAGACTTCCCAACCAACCTTGTTTATTGTCTTCTTTCTGTTGTTGTTTCTCTTATAATGTTTGTTGCCTCTGTCTAAGTGTTGAGTCGCATGCCTGTTGCAGGAGATAGTTCGGTGGAACAGGCTATGTCGGAGACCGACACAAGAGCAACCGGCAGTGTCTATCAATCCCATAGCAGACTTGTGGGGGTGAGGAACGAGAATGAAGCCAATTGATCAGTCTTATGAGGGCCCATCCTAAGAATAGCATCTGGAGTTAGCTGCTTTCTGAGAGAAGGGAAAATTACTTGGAAATGGGGTTGTCTCCCAGTGGTTCTTCAATAAAATTTCAATAATTGGAGGCATGTAATTCAGTGATTGGATTAAGGGCCTAACAGAGACCTTGATTGTCATTTTTCCTCTTCACAAATGTGTTATTTATTCTTTTAGTTTGGCTAAAGAAAGTGCATCACCAATAATTTCGTTAAACCGTTATTTTAACTGTAGCTTTAGTCAAATATTAACGTAGTTTCAAAATTTTTAATTGAATCTACAACCACTGATGGCATTTTTTTTTTGGGCATTACATTTGTTGATGTTGAAACTATTTTTCATTATGACATTAAATATGCAAAACAAAATGCGTGTGTAGGTAAATGCATATGGATGGATCAAATATATTATTACCCTTAAAAGTTCATTTCTTCTATATATCGGTGGTACATAGACCTGTTTGCCATAGCATTATAAAAATATGTTCATATAAATTGAGATAAAATTCCTCTCATATTTACCTTATAAATCATAAATCGCATTAGAAAAGTAGTTTATAATGACGGTAATACATATATGGATTTGTTTTTTGGGGGGGGGGGTTAGCTTTTAATGACTTGGGATGATAAATGGGGAATCAAGTTCTTTGTAACATTAATGGCTTGTTTGGTTTGGTACACTGGAATTGATTTTAGTGAAAATGGAAATGATGATGAAAATGAAGATGAAAATGGATATAAATATAAAAAAAAATGAGGGGCCAAAAAATCAATTCCATAGAATTGAATACAATTTCATGGGTTACATCATGGAATTCATTTCTACCCATTTTGAATTCCATTTCCAATTCCACCGTATTAAACATAGGAAATGAATTCCATTTCCAATTCTAACTCTCAATTCCACCATACCAAACATGACATAAAACATTAAGCCGTTTTGGCTGGAATACCAAAATGGAATAAACCCCAAATTACATGGTGAGGATTGGAAGCCCCCTGGATACCTGTTCTAGGATAACCAAATATGATGCAAAAGCACAAAAAATCCAACTGACATCATACCCAAAAAAAAAATTCCTACTGACAACGTACAAGACTCTGAGCATCCTTTAAGAATCGTACAATTTTCCTTCAAAAAAGAGCTCTACTTCATGATCTAAGCTTGCATTTGCATCTAACTAGCATATACTCCCCTGCGCGTTGCGCGGGGAGCATTTTTTTAATTAAAAAATTTCTCAAAAAATTAAGAATGAAGCTCAAGTATTTGGTTCAATTCCTAAAATGTACTCCCCACAAGAGGCACGAAAAGATTTCACTTCATAGTATTTAAAAAAAATATCATATCCTAATTTACTGTCAATACAATAAACAAAAAATCTACTAAATTACAATTGAGATAGGAAATAATTCAGATCATATTCAATTAAAATAAGGAACAAAAAGTCTCCTCATTTTATATTTCTGCCCTATTCATGTTAAAACAAAATCCTACTGTCAAAACATGCCTCCTTTGTAATTTGTATTTCACCTGGAGACGCCACGGGGCAACCACTGCTTTCTTTTCTTCCACATAAACCCCCAACAAAATATTTGCTGAATGGTAATTTAATCTAGCCCGCATCCAGTTACATACAATTGGACCCCCTAAACCTCATTTTATTATTCACATTCCATAATCCCACGCTGCAGAAGTGACATGACACAGA
>JANTPZ010091985.1:0-20539 GCA_025593235.1 Vachellia pachyceras
AAATCTGGAAATATGGAAAAGTTAGCAAATAAGCAGAACTTTAAAGCAATAATTTTGGAATCTAGGTTTATGATAAATTGTGAATGGTGATTTTCTTTGAAAGAGGATGTAGAGAGCTTTAAGTGGACACTTGAACCATTGCATTTGCAGTGTTATGTAATGGGTTATGATTTTTCGAAGCCCGTTATAAATTTAAAAGCATTATTAGAGATGACTAAATATTGCATATATTATTGTTAGGAAAGGAAGAAGATGAGTTGAAAGATGAAGGATAGAGAAAGGTTATACATTAAGAGCATAAAGGTGGGTGAATAGCTCCCATTATAGTTTTTATAAATTACATTTTACTATCTTCATATTTTAATATTTGTTACTTGTTACAATATTTTGAATATGGTTTCATTGATAAAGGTTTATCGGAATTATTTGAATTTCTCATTTATATTACGAAGAGAAAAGTTTGAAGAATTTATTGTGTTATTTATTTGGGTCAAATTTTATTTGAATTGGATACTTAAATTTGGAAGTCAAAAGAAAGACTTTTGAAATTTTAATTCATGCATAGAAATGACGAAAATAAATAAAACTTTAATGTTTTTTGCATATTTGAAAATTGTTTTGATATATACTCTATGCATGCTTGAGAATAGTTTGAGACATTGTTTTAAAATTTTCATGCTGGGATCCCTGTTATAAATTATTCAAAAATAGTTTTATTATTAAAGGCGACTTGAAAATTGATCCCATGCATGCTTGAAAATATTTTTGAACAACAATAGTACTGTTAGTCCTTGGTGCACCATGGTTAATCTCGAGCTCACTTAATATTTGTGAGAATTTGACTCATGCTTATTATTCGTGGGGTTATCCCTGCGCCTGTTATTCGTGGCTTCGAGCTGCGCCTATTAGTTACTGACCCTCATAAACTGCGTGTTCACGCCTGTTTCGTAGCCTTGAGTTACGCCTGGTTATTTACCCTCGTGGACTGTGTGTCCACACCTGATATTTTGTTCTGTTGAAGTCCTACAAAATTGAGTTTTGAATAGTATTTTTCAATCAATTTTGGGAAAATGAATGGTTTCGAAATGTAATTGAGATTCTCTGAGAAATGACTTATTGCCCAATTTCAAATGTTTTGTTATGCATTTTTAAATATGATGTGATTATTTTCTGCAGAAAATGAGACTTTTTGTTACGATATTTTTTGTAGTTGAATCATTTAGATTACTTCCTCAAATTTAGGAAATTATATTAATGAGACATTATTGACCGGAAATTTATTTTGGCTTCAGATAGCCCAGTTGACCCAATACCTCTGGTTGAGTAGTGAAGAGCCTCCTTGGCGTTGGCTTATTTAATAGCTTCTGTAAGGCGTATATATAAAAAAAGCTTATGTGTATGCACTTGTCAAAGGTTAGGCACTCCACATAGTACACAGTGTGGTTCCTTTGCTTTTACTATATGTGTTGATAATGCAGAATATGTTTTTATGGCATAATCTTGGAAAAAGAAATTGCACATTGTGTTATTTGGCATTTTGACGAATATCATATGTTTACAAATCAAAGGCTTA
Organism: Vachellia pachyceras; assembly: GCA_025593235.1. Classification (NCBI taxonomy): domain Eukaryota; kingdom Viridiplantae; phylum Streptophyta; class Magnoliopsida; order Fabales; family Fabaceae; genus Vachellia; species Vachellia pachyceras. Next base: position 1,574 of record JANTPZ010091985.1, read on the forward strand.
CGGAAGGTGAGATCTCTCATGTTCCGTGCCGGTCACCTCTAAATTTTAGGGTGTGACATCTTCAAAAAATTTCTTGATACCCAATGCAAATTGATAGAAATTTTTTAGAGTGAACTTACATATTAAAGCCTTAATTTTATATTGCATTATTGTACAGTCCATGATAATTTATCTTTTTTGGTAGGCCATGGCCTAGGGATATATGTTGTGAATATTTCCATATGTGTTTGAGAATCCGTTGGGAGAAATGAGTTTACGAATTCTGAGAAGAATTTGCGGAATCCAAAAAGAATTTACGAATTTTGAGATCCATTTTATGAATTTTGAGATGCTTTTTACGGTTTTCAAAGTTTTTTTCTTAGCTTGCGTGCACCGTTGGTTGAAAGATTTCCCAAACATGCACATTTAAAATTTTCTTTCAGGAGCACTATTATACTTTAAGGTGTAAATTTGTTTTGGGAATTATCTTTCAGGAGCAATATTACTGAGGAAGGATAAAAAACTGAGTAGTATTATCTTTTACCATTAAAAATATTACCAATCACATCAATTTTTAGAAAGTCAATATTAGTTTTTCTATTAAATGAGGTAACATTGCTTTATTTTAAAATTTTTGGTATAACTTATTTTCAGAACAATGTGCATGTTTCGGAATCCCTTTCTCCCAATTGGCATGCAAACCAATATAAAAAGCATATCAAAATATGTAAAAAGTATCTTGAAATCCATAAAAGTATTTCAGAACCCATATTAAATTTTATCCATGATCTGAATGTAAACTATGCTGAAATATCCAGCCATTGTTATATGTGTCTCACACACACACACGAAAACACTAGGATAACTGTTGATTTAACTTGTTCCTTGATGACCTTAGGAGTTAAATGCAATATTTACCCAGAAATGCATTGCAATTTGGGTCGTTTCACTTATGGGAACCTATATTAACTATAACTAACTGACTAAATGCCATGAAATGCGGTGAAACAAGGGTTTAGATTTTGAAAATCATTTTAGCTACATCTACGTGAAATGGAACTAAATTTAATCATCCACTTTTGGACTTCTGAGAATAAAATGAGTGAATGGAATGGAATTTGATTAAAATTTGGTATGAAGAATCTTGAGATTGGGTTAGGTGGCTATCCTAGCTTAACGACGGATGGACCGTTAGTCGCCTTAGATCCGCCTCAAAGATTTTAACCAAATTAATGTAGTATAGCACCAATCTGGGTCGTATTCACTTTGAGGAGCCAATAAAACGAAATGAAATCCTAGTAATTAAATACAAGTAACTTAGACTAAAAATTAATTTAAGGAATTTTTATGTAAATACTTTGAATTAAACTAAAATTAAAATACTTCTTTTTGATATTTTTAAATATGAAAAGAAGTGTACCAAATGAAGATACATGAAACATGAATAAACAATGATAGAAATCAATTCTCCAACTCAACAACGCAGGCAATCATCACTTCAATAAATATGGGAGTTAAAACAATGAATTAAGAATTATAATTAAGCTTTAATTCAACAATCGAGTCAACTCGAATTATCACAAAATATTTTCTAAAATTCCATTTCACTAACTACAACTAGAATAGAAAAATGGAATTAAGGATGATAAAATCTATGCTTAATTATAACTCTTGAATTCAAAATAATAGAATTAAAGCTAGCAAAAGATACTTCGATCCAAGATTCTAAGCCACCATAGAAAATCATAATATATTAACTCTAAATTCAATACAATGTGATATCACAACATTATACTTGAAATTAAAGCTATAATCAGTCCAATATCAATTGCCAAGCAATAATTCCAGTCACAATAATTTCCATAATATAATCCAACTTAAGCAATTAAAATTGTTCTAATAATAAAAAAACTATCATAAAACCTAGGAATTGTTGAACAATTATTGGACAAGAAATTAAAACACCTAAAAACTCCCCTTTGAAGACTCAAACTCATACCATTGTTGTTGAATTAAATAATCATACAACTAGCTAAATACTACCATGAAAAACTCCATAAGTACAAACTCTACAGCCATCAGAAGCACCAGGATGAATGGCCGTGCAAATCTTTCTCGGTAATGGCAGAAATAGCGATGGACGAAGCTGGGTCTGCGAGACAGCAATGGTGAGGTCTGGTCGAACTGTGGCCAACTGAGATTGTCTCCGGCTCCAAGCAACGGCTGTGCGCACACGTTGTGGTGAATAGATGAGAGGAGGATAGCAGCACTGTGTGCTTGACTAAAGCTATCGGTGTCTGAGGGATGAATAACGAATGGATGAAATAGGAGAGTGAAGCCGAGGGTCCCCTGGAGGTCTGGAGTAGGCGTGTATGCGGATGAGGCTTTGAATGGATGAATGAAAATAGGGTGAGAGGCAGATGTGTGTGATCTAGAGAATGATGAAAAGTATGATCGTTGATCCATAATTAGTTTTGATTTCATGTAATTGCAATTAATAATAATTAATGCAATTAACCTCAATAAAAGCTCAATAATAGCACTAAAATCATCTAATATGCTACAAATCTAATAGACAAAATATGATTAATTCACTCAAATTTATATGGGAGTTAATAATAGAGTAAAACACTTTAACGACCCTTCTATTTTTCCTTAAAAGTATGGACCGGGTTGAGTCTAGCCGATGCAACAGGACCCAAAAAAAGAAAGAAATTTAAAATTGTAGATTCATTTCCTCTCTTTAAATATCCATATCATGGTTTTGTTCTATCAATTAGTATTGTATGTAGAGAATCTTTGTGTCTTCAGAAGATCTAAATTGCATACAATGGTCAACATGAGATTGTTTTAGTGATGGCAAGGAATTGAGAAATTGAAAGCCTCTCTGGTTTTATATCATCCACACACATGGATTTGGGGCGTCTAATGCTCCCTTTAATGCTTATGCATCTCAGGTTTTTTCACATCTCAAGTGATTTTTCTATTTTTTATTATTAGATTATAAATAAAGTGAACAACATCTTAGAAGTAAAAAATGGAATAGTTTTCGATTGTTTTTGTGTAGTTTATTTTTAATTTAGAGTTTTTTCTTAGCAATTGAAAGCAACACAATTTTTTACCCATAAGATATTAAAACATTACTCATTTTATATGAAATATATGATCAAAAGAAATTTGAAAAATACATTTGGGAAGTTGGGGAAAAGGGGGCATTGGAGATCCCAAACCAAACCCTCAGCCCAAAAAAAAAACACACACACACACACAAGATAGCACAAACAAGTCATGCATGCTAATTATCAATTTATATACATAAGGATCCTATATATACTTCATATGCATGAAAGTGAAACATGGATTCTTAATTATTCAAAACAGAAGGCTATCGTATATTAGAAACACGCAAACAAGAGGTATTGTAAGTAGGACTAGGATTCTCTATCATCACTCTCTAATTAGATCATGCAACAACATTTATTCAAGTGTGCTTACAATTAATCAAGTATATAGAGGACTGAAATTCTTTCATGCTCAATTTTGTTTAGGAAGCCAAGCAATAGAGTGTTGAAATAGGAAGTGGCATGTTTGTGGAACACTACCTAACTTCACTTTTAGCATTTGAAAGGCCAAATGATTTGGGTTCCACATTGATGTGCCTCTATAACACACTAAAAGCTTTCACTTAAATACTATTAGACCACTCCAAAGACACTGTATAGGTGACTGTCTTCTCAATCTTGTGAGAGTAAAATACAACATACACATAACTAAGCTTGTGGCACACCACCATATTTGCCTCTCCCAATTGATCACTCCATAATGCATTGTTATTGTGTATTCTTGCTTCTCTTTTCCTTCTTCATTGTCACCTGCGTAGACAAAGCTTCCACGTGTTTCCCAAGCTTGGAAGTGATAAAATAAAGCATGGATTATAAGGAAATTGTTTAATCACACACTTTAATTGTATTCTAAGTGATAAATGATTTGTAATTAGGAAAATAAGGGAAAAAGTCACGTCTGAATGCTTTCTCAGTGTCACCTTCATCTGAAATTGCTTAGGAAAAAGAGTGAGATACTTGTAGCGGGAAACATATAAACTAACCTTAAATCAAGTGATAAGTTAATTAAATCAACAAGTTAAAGCAGTCATTTAATCATTATATATCCATCTCCCTATAACCACCTTCCATGGGTTAATCATGGTTTAGAGGGCACCCAATGCTATATTTCTTTTATAAACATAGTTCAATAACAGGCTTAGATTTTCCTCTGCCTTCTAAAATTAATCCATTAGAGCATGGTTTAGGGAAGACTAATAGCTAATCACCCTCCATTTCCAGGACAAGGAATAATGGTTTAGTTATATTTTTTTGTGAATTTAATATTGAAATTTATGTGGTCTTGGGAGATTAATTAAACATTATTTGTCTAATTGTGAATTGATATGATAAATGAACATGAGCATGGAATATTGGGCTAAATGGTGCTTTTTTATCAGTAACTTGATTAATTTCCCATATTAGACATATCCCATGATCTTTTAGTTCTTAATTGCAGGGGAAATTAAGGACCTTCATATTAAGGAAAATAAAGTGAAGGACCAATTACAAAGAAATTGAATTGAAGAAAATGCAATTAAGAACAAGAAATTCAAAATGCATAGCTTTGAGGACCTTCTTTAGCCACCCGATTCTTGTTGTAAATATTGTGTGTGGGTGTGTTAAAGGAAGAGTCTCACACTATTTGGGATTATGGGGTTCAAGAGAATGTCTGAAAAAATATGATTTTAGACTAATAAATAAGCAAAGAGGATGAAAGAGCTTCAACATAATAAAGGCCACTTGAGATAAATTTGACAGTTTCCCTTACCTTTTATGTGCAAGTTAAATGTCGTTTTGAATGTATTCATTAAAACTGAGACAATAATATGGTTTTGAATTGTGTCATCATAATACTTTATGGCTTAATATAAAACCAACCCATTTATTCTATTAAAACTGAAATTTTGTTTTTATTAATGGGTGATGAATAGTGTTGGCAATAGAGGCCTATATAAGGCAGTGTCTATGAGAGGTTCGGATGCACCGCACTCGAGTTTTTGTGCTCCTCTCTTACTCCTCTGACATATTATTCTACCCCACTGAGTTATATTGTTTTGTTGTTCTGCTCACCCTGTCTTGCAGGAAGAATCCGTTTAATCCTGGGAAGTACCACAACTCACTTTGCTGGTAGTCGTAGAATAGCTTTTAAGGACAATGTCATTGGACGTGACTTGGATTAACTATTTATTTGCAAGTGCTGCTGCCACCAGGATGAGTACCACATTGGAGATAAGTTAGACGATCAACTAATGTTTACATGCTTCATACAACAATCTTAAGAACTATTGTAACATTATTTATTCTAACACTCTTCAATAGTTGAGTCATCAAATTTTGAAGTCACATGTCAATATGGGTTGCTTCTTGTCTTCATCATGATATTGGAGAATGCAATAGAGGCACGTCTATAAAGATAAAGCTCTTGTCAACTTGATTATCTCTTCATGATTGGTTTTAAAACTACAAAATAAATAAATGCCATTGTTTGTACTAGACTATGGTTGTAACTAAAACTAATTGTTTTTTAGGGAAACAAATCTAGAACTTCTTGTATGGCAGGTAGATACGGGATATATGAATTAAATTATCAATCTTTTGGTAATTTAATTTCACCCATTAGTGGGTTTAAATCATTCTAATGTACCGTTGATTTTATGTGTGAAGCTAATTTTATGGGTTTAAATGTGATTTTTCGTTTATTAGTTTGAAAACCATTGTGCCTATCATCAATATTATTAAGAGTATTAAAATGTCATGGTGCAAACAACTTTTCTCACTTGGGTTTGCGTTTTACCATCAAACAAAATTGGTCGGATCCCCTCCTTACTTTATACTATTCAGTTTTGATTATTTGGTTTATTGGCTAAACCATTTTGCCATTGGACGTGGGTTACATTAGTTTCCTCCTAATAAATTTTGTGTCAACTATAATGCTATGTGATTTCACAGTTGAGATGTGAAATATAATTTCGCTTGTTATATTTCATGGAGTCATCACACTAAATATTATGTGATAATATTTGAGGAATATTCTAATCTAATTAGGATGGAAAAGAATTATATGGCATGAGATTCTAATTAGAATCATAAGATGTGAAATATTTAAAATTGTGGGGGTGCCTAATAACCTCATATGTGTAGCGAGGTACCTTACAATCATTTTGGCAAAATAAAAATATGGTTGTAAAATTATATAAATTGATGGCCTCTTTAAAAATATAAATGTGCATTATAAATTAAGTGGAGGCTATATTATTTGCTATTAAGAGCAATTTTTGTGAATTATTAAATTTTTATGTTGCTTGAAACAAGCAATATAAGTGTATGGAAATTTCATCATTTATCTAGAGATAAATATGTTTCAATTTTCATTATTTGTGATTGTATATCTATCCTAGTAAAAATATGCATTAGTGTGCATGATTATCATGATATTGAATTTTTAATGTAAATGATATTTTAGCTTTGTTGCTTCAATTTGGATTTGAAAGCATGGTTTAACCAAATGTGATTTTAGTATTGAAATCATAAAGGAACATGGATATAAATTATATATGATATTGAGAAACATTGCTGAAGTTTGCTTTGGTTTTAAGAATCATTGTGTAAATATTCCTTATAATGCTAACACATTATTTAAAATGACTTTTGCAGCTGAAGTTGTGTATATAAATTTGGAGAATTTATTGCATTAATAAATATTAATACATGTGATATAGCTTAAGCTATATGGAAACTGAGCATATATAATATTCATCCTACAAGAGAAATAAAGTATTTAAGGGATACTATAAATATTGGTATCATGAACAGTAAGTTCCCATTGTATTGAGATACACGAATGTTAACTAAACTCCAATTTTATATGAGAAAAATCACTATGATCATTCACTTTTAATAGTGGTTGAAACAAAAGTAGTGTTATAGTTCAATCACAATCCAAAGTATCAATCTACCACAAGTATCACAATCCGGATTATATCAACTGATCATAATCATCTTCCATATATATAAATCATAAACTCTAGTCACCTAGAATTACAATCTACACATATAGAGATTGGAAAGTGAAATTAAAATAAAAGAATTCCCTTGATTGCTCAAGGACTCAGGTTAGCTTCATCATCACCATCGAACGATGCACTTAGTCGCTCATGGTTGGAGAATTAAATCTCCTTAAATCTAGAGCTCCCATAGCATGGTGGAAATTGTGAGAGTGAAAGGATGGTGTGGTGGATGCTCTTCAGACTGCGTCTTTATTGCATGAAGAAAATGGATGAAGCAAGGAATAAATGGATGAGGGAATTGGATTGGCGGCACCTCAATAGATGAATGAATAAGAACTTGTGGTCGCCTCTTCCTGTGAATGCATTAGGTGTGTATATATAAAAAAACGAATCTCACCTTAAACGAGAAGGAATATTAATAATAAATAATATAATATAATATAAAAATGAAATAAAATAATATAAAATAAATGGATTTGAATGTAGTCCTTGATTTGAATTTTAAACTCAGAGTCTTACATTTTCTAATTTAAACTTAGAATCATAGATTTACTTAGTTTGAACTTAGAATCATAGATTTACTAATTTGAATTCAAAATCTTTTAAAATTATGTTGATAAATATATTTAATTTGAATTTATCTTTTGATCTCAATTTCTTTCTAAAATACCCTTAATTGGCTTTAATTTTATATAATAATAATTAATAGTAATTAATGAAATTAAACTCGATAAAAGCCCCATAATAACAGTAAAATCCCCTAAAATACTACTAATTCACTTAATGAAATATGATTATTTCTAGCATGCTAAATAATTTTGGAGTTATATCAATTAATATTGTGAGGTCAAAAGTTAACCTAGCAGATCCATTACCAAAACCTCTTTGGATCAAATAAATTAGTCGAGAGGAATGCGACTAAAACCAACTTGAAATTTACAGGAATGGCAACCCAACCTCTGTGATTGGTGATCCCATGAAGGAGGTTTAATGGGTAAGAATACGTCGTTTGTTAGTTCTACTAGCACTAAAATAAATATATGGTCCCTTCCTATGGTATGAGAAACAGAGAAAGTACTATAATGCATTTTTGGTGAGGCTGAGCAAAAGCTCTTAATGATTTCATAATCATATGGAATGGTGTGCTCAATGCAGGTACATTTCATGAAATCACCTCTACGAATGTGGAGTTAGGCACCAGACATGCGCACAGTTGTCTTAATGCGCAAAAATGCAGTTAACAGCAGAAATATGGGGTATAATCTGGCTTTTAATGCCTTTGGTATACATCAAAAAGATGTTAGTTCATAGAAGTAGGCTTCACTAACATTTATGTGAACCATGATTTATCAGTCTAGGTTTAGTTCATAGTTCTAAGAACCATAAGGCAATGGTACTTCCTTTAACACATGTGGGGGATTATTGTAATTATTGTGTGTGGGTGTGTCATCGGAAGAGTCCCAGATCATTTGGGATTATGGGGTCCAAGAGAATGTCTGACAAAATATGATCTTAGACTAATAAACAAGTAAAGAGGAGGAAAGAACTTGTACATGATAAAGGTCAGTAGATATAAATCTGGCAATTTTCCCGTACTCTTTATGCGTAACTTAAATGTGGTTTTGAATGTATTCTCTGTGTTTTATTGCCAACGCTAAAATTGAGGCAATAATGTGTTCATGAATTGTGTCATCATGATACTTTATGACTCAATACAAAACTGATGCATTTATTCTATTGAAACTGAAAATTTATTTTTATTAATGGCTGATGAATAGTGTTGGCAATAGAGGTATATAAGGCAGTGTCTATTTGAGGCTCGTATACATCACACTTGAGCTTTAGTACCCCTCTCTTCCTCCTCTAGCATATTATTCCACCCACTGAGTTCTATTATTTTTGTTGTTCTACTCATCCTATTTTGAAGGAAGAATCCATTTAATCCTAGGGAGTACCGCAACTCACTTTGCCAGTAGTTGCGGAATAGCTTTTAAGGACAATGTCATTAGATGCGACTCGGATTAACTATTCATTTACAGGTGTTCTTGCCCCCAGGATGAGTACAACATTGGAGATAAGCTGGAATATCCACTAATGTTTATATGCTTCATACAACAATTCCTCCATCTACTCGGGCTCTCTATCTACATTCTTCAATAACCCTCTTCATCTCTATTACTCCGTCACTCTCACCTCTATCAGAATCTCTGTCCACTATGTTTCTGTTGGGATTAGAACACACAAACGCAGTGGAAGAAATAGATTTAGAAAAAAAATTTCTAATCCCTCATTTGGATCTGTTAAAGGTGTTTAGACAGAGTGGATAGGATAATACCTTTTCATAGCTCCCAATATCCCCAACTTCTGTAATCCTTTCGTAGTTCTCAATTTCAATCTCAAAGAGCCGACATTTCTTATTGCCTTCATCTACCGGTATCCGCACGAACGTTTCCCAACAATGACAGCGTACTAGTGTCTTTTTGTCTCTCTCTGAGGTTTCTTGTTGCTCACTAAAGAAATGCGCAAACATCACAAGTGGTTCATATCCTATATTTATAGAACTCATGTGGTGAGTATTCAATATTCAAGACTAATCTTAATTAATCTTGAAATTTGAATATGAATTTCAAAAGATATTCAAGATTAATCTTCATTAATCTTGAAGTTCGAATTTCAAGAGATAATAAAAACTAATCTTTATTAATCTTGAAATTTGAATTTCAAAGGATGTTCAAGATCAATCTTTATTAATCTTGAAATTCAAATTATGAAATTTGAATTAATCTGATTTGATCAAATCATGTTCATTTAACTAATTTAAATAGTGAGCCAATCAATTTAATTTATTTTTATAAATTAAATATTAAAACTAACATATATTAAAACTATTATCTAAAAAATATTATTATAATTCAAATTTATATATTCATATACATAAAATTCACATTTCTCAAATTAACTCATTGAGGGGCCAGTAATATCTCTCTATTAACACGAGAGACAAATCTCATCTTGATCATTCACATCCCTCCACATGAAAACCCCTAAGCCCAATTCATCACCCAGTCAAAGGTGACTTTTGAGTAAGTTAAAACTCAATGACTATCATGTACGAATCTATGATAATATCATGTCAAAGGGCATTGTGATGTGATTATATATGAGATAAGCTTATGACATAATCCATGCAGCTTTTTCATAGTGGGTCGATCTAGAACCTTGTACTGTTATAGATGCCTAAGATTTTGACTTGTATCTCCATACCTTATCAAAGTCATACTGGTCTTATTTCATCTTTGCTCATGCATAAACAACCAACTAGGGACATTTAGGACAATCTTCATAATTTGTCCATGGATGCAATTATCAGAATAAACATGCAAAAGCTATGATGATTAAATGGAGAAAATACATTAAAATAAGCATTGTCTAAGGTACAATGATTGGCCCTTATGGTACAATTTCCAACAGTTTCTCCCACAGCCAGTGCATTGTTGGAGCTTGCTGGAGCTCAAATGGCAGTATGGCTAACTAGACACTGATTCTTTTTGAGTGTTTGGCCAAACTTGAGCCTGGGACTACATTAGGGAGTTTTTGTAATGCACTTTCTATTCACATGATTTGTGATTTAGGGTTAGATTAAGATTGTGTTTGCACTGTTATGAACTAAAATGGTAATTTGGTGGTATAGATTATGAATGAATTTAGTTACGTGATTTAGACTCGGTGGAATTGGATTATGTAACACCAATCTTATTTATCTTTATTACACATTAGAGACCTTAGTTAGATTAGTTGAGACCCTTTCATAAGCTAGATAAGTCAACTAGGTGAATCTCAAAAACCCCCACTCAAGTTACTATTCCATTTGAAAACTTAGAATTTTGGCCCCATTTTGAAAATTCACAACTAGTTCTACAAAAGTTTAAACCAAGTGATTTAGGTCTCTAATGAAAGCTTGTTCAATTCCTTATAGGGAAAAATAATCCTTAGACCAAATGATTGCTCAATCAAAGCTAAAAGAGTTGATATAATAATTATTCATTTGGTCAAATTTTGAAACTCATGGCCAACTCTGAACTTTGCTGCAGTGAACTTTTCAAACCTGAACAAAATTTCTCTCTAACCATGTTCACTATGGCAAACTCTTCCAGAATGAGACAATTCTCTCCTCGGGTCTACTTCGTAAGGGGCGAACTCTGATCTTCAATAAGGCAAACTTTGCTGCTGACATTTTTATGATTTTTTAGTAGGATTTGAAAATGTATAACTTTTTACATACTAAATTAATCATATTTTATTTCACGAATTTGTAGCATTTTAGGGGGTTTTGGTGCTATTATTAGGCTTTTATTGAGTTTAATTGCATTAATTATGATTAATGACACTTACATGAAACTAAAGCTAATTAAGGGTCAATGATCATACTTTTTATCATTTTTTTAAATAATTAATTTTAGGACTGTTGATGCTACTCAATATCAATTTTCATTGTAGGTACCCTTGAAAAAAATTGGGATCGAAAGATAAATTAAAAAAAATTTTGCATTTCAAGATTTTCTCCTTCATCTCCTTTAAAGCTTTAACAGCCCATTAAAGGTGGAGAGTGGAAACGCAGCGTTGGAAGCCACCCCTCAACCCAACACCTTTTGCTCTTTGGTCTAGGCCTTAGTGTTTGGGTGATTGGGCCAAGGTCTCACTAAAAAGAGACAGCAGCAACTGCTCATTCACTCCACCTCCAGCTGCCTCATTCTCACATTCACACTGTCGCCCGGAGGGATCATCATCACCCCTAGTGGTCAGACCAAATTTAGGAGATATAAACTATTTTTTTAAAAAAATTACAATACAATTTTAAATTGGGCTTATTCTTTACACGTTTTAAGAAGATTTTGGGCTAATATTTAGTGGGTTTAAGATAAATGAGATTTATTCTTAATATATTTTGAGAATAATTTAAATAAAAATTTAGTGGGTTCAAACAAATGAGTGGGTGCAAAATAAATCACATAGTACTAATATATATCTAATTTTCTGGAAGTTAGGGATCGGCTTAGCTGGATTAAATGTGTTGGAATTAGAACATACACGCAGCGGAATTTAAAATTTTCTAATCCCAAATACGAATCTGTAAAAGGTGTTTAGACCGAGGAGATGAAGGCGTACCTTTTGCGTTTCGAGATTGTACCTTCCCTTGCATCTGGGTCTCTTCAAACTCCACAACCTTCCGCGCTCTTGCTTCTAATCATGAGGAGCCAACGTTCTTTCAATCGCCTCCCTCTACCAGTATCCATGCGAACAGTGTCCAACAATAGCGGCGTGCTAGTGCTTCTTTGTTTCACTCTCTCTCTAGGGTTTCATGGCTCAAGAGCGAATTCAAATTCAGAATGGGATGCCTCTTCTGTTCACGAGCACTTATATTTATAAAGCTCATAGAATACATCATAATCAAGGATTAATCTTTTATTAATCTTGAAAAATTTGAATTTTAATTTCAAAAGGATATTCTATATCTAATCTTGAAATTCAAATTTCAAAAGGATATCCTAGATCTAATCTTGAAATTCAGATTTCAAAAGGATATCCTAGATCTAATCTTGAAATTCGAATTTCAAAAGGATATCCTAGATCTAATCTTGAAATTCGAATTTCAAAAGGATATCCTAGATCTAATCTTGAAATTCGAATTTCAAAAGGATATTCAAGATCTAATCTTGAAATTCGAAATGTGAAATTTGAATTTTTGCAATCTTAATTTGGATTAAATTAATCTGATCAAATCATATCCATTTAATTAATCCAAATAATGAGCCAACAGATTTAATTTATCTTTATAAATTAAATTGATGCTAGTTATTTAATTTATCAAATAAATTAAACTAACACACACAAATATTAATTACATAATATTGTGCAATTTCGAATTTCAACACATATGTTTAAAATTCAAATAACCCCTAGAAATAAAGCTTATGTTGGGCTGTTCTTGCGTGCGACTTTGTAGGCCCATATAAAGTTAGCAGTGGGCTAATCTCACCATAAGCCCACAAGTCGCAAGCGGTTTCTAGCAAGACATTACGACTACCCAAATCATACGGGGATCGTCAACACAATGTAACCTTTTATGCAACCACATTATGTCCCTTTTGTCACGCGATATCTCGATCCCTGAGTAGTCTGATCAAAGAAATGAAAACCCATTTTTGTTATAGCATGGCCATACATTTCTCAGACTCACTCATCGAGGGGCCCAGTAATATCTCTCAACTAATGTGAGGAACAAATCCCATCTTGATCACTCACATTCCTCCACATGAAAACCCCTAAGCCCGATCATAGCCTTTATCATCACCCGGTCAAAGGTGACTTTTGACTAGGTCAAAGCTTAGCGACTCTCATGTAGGAATCCATGATGATCTCTGGTCGAGGGGCATTGTGACGTGATTGCATATAAGATAAGCTAATGACTTAATCCATGTAGCTTTATCATAACGGGTTGGTCCAGCACCTTGTACTCTTACAAGTGCCTATGACTTTGACTTGTATCTCCATACCTTATCAAAGTCATACTGGTCTTGCTTTATCTTTGTTCCCACATAGATAACTGACCAGGGACATTTAGGACAATATTTATAATTTGCCTATGGATGCAATTATCATAATAAACACGGAGAGTTTATGATAATTAAATGGAGAAAATTCATTAAAATAAATAATGTGCGAAGTACAATGATTGGCCCTAGGGCACAATTTCCAACAACATGTAGGTCCGACAACGTCCCTCGTTCATCTTCACACACAGCCTTTGCCAATCACACACCAGCCGCCAACTTACACCTTCCATTCATCCGATCATTCATCTTCCCACAGGATCCATTCATATCAGCCGACTCACATCCAAGACGCCTTCATTCATTCATTCGCGACAGCCACCATTATGGAGTGGGGGCCATTATTTTTTTATTCATCATCATTCATTAATTTGTCCCCTGACGAGCAGCATTGTCTTCATCTCGCCTCACCCATTGCTATCCGAAGACCCCACCTTGGAGACAATCTGAGCTGCTTTACCATCATTGTGTAGAGCATTCTCATCCCTGTCATCACTGTGCAGCCATTTTTGGTTCCAGAGAGAGCAGCTCCCTTTTCATCTTCATCAATCGCTATCCAGAGGCTCTGCTCCACACCCCCAGCTGGTCTGCTCTGTCGCTATCTCATTCCGTCACCGTTCCAGCCGTTTAGCTTCGTTGTTGTTATGATGGCTATAGTGTTTTGGCTTTCAGATCTTTTCATGGCTAGTTCCATAATTCTTTAATTCAATAATAATGGCATGCCCTTGATTTTCAAAGGGAAGTTTTAGCTACTTTAATTTCATGCTCAATAATTGTTTAACAATTCATAAGTCTTATGATAGTTTTTCTAATTATTGAAACAATTTTATTGTTTAATCTGATTATATTTTGGATATTATTGTGGTTGGATTATTGATTAGCATGGGACATTGGATTGATTATAGCTTTAATTTCAAATATAATGTTGGGCATAACATTTGAATTGATTTTAGAGTTAATATTTTGTGATTTTCTAAGGGGGCTTGAAATTTTAGATCATATTATCTCTTGTTAGCTTTAATTCTATTATTTTTGAATTTAAGAGTTACAATTAAGTATTGGTTGTTATCATCTTTAATTCCATTCTAATATTCTGGCTGCTATTAATAAATTGAAATTTTTGAAAAAATATTGTGATAACTCAAGTTGGCTCAGTTGTTAGATTAAAGCTTAATTATAATTTTTAATTCATTATTATTATCATTATTCAGCTCTTGGGAGCATTAAACAGTAAGTTCCAAATCAATCTTCAGCTTAAAAACATATGTTAAAACCTTCATTTTGAAAATCTCTGTGCATGGTTTAACCACATAAACTCTAAACCAATAAGCTTTCAACGCCATAAATTCATCCATTCCCATATCTCACATCATGTAAGTGATCTCTAGTCGTTTTGAGACCAAATTTAATACTCAAGATTATGTAGTGTAATATTTGTATATTCCTGTGAGTGGAAATAAAGGCTAAGCTAGTATTTATGTGATTATTTAATGCCCATGGATATAAGGAAAATTCTTTTAGATAAGAAGGATCATAATTGACTAAGTCCTTAGTCTTAAGGATTTTAAGTAAGAACGACCCAAGAGCAAAATGGACATTTGGCCAAAATGACAAGATAAAGTGGTCATTTTGATTAAAAAGGGCCTAGGGCATAAAATGTCATCAAATAATAAGGACATTTTGGCAATTTGGTCAAAAGTCAACAAAAAGTCAAAGTTGACCAAAAATGTCAAAGTTAACTAAGGGCAAGGTTGGAATTAAGAAAGAGTAGAAAAAATGGTGGCATTTTGGAAATTATGGCAAAAGAAGAAAAGGTAGTGGCATTTTTGTAAATAAGTGGTAAATAAAGGATTTCGAAGTTAAGGACGACCGAAAAATAATTATTTGAGGTAGCAGAGTCCTAAAATGCTGGAGACCCAAACTGAGAAAAGTTTAGTTGGGTCATAAAGTAATTAATAAAATTATTACCCAGTATCCGGTGCGGACAGTTTCATTGTATGGAGAACAACAGTGCCTAAAAAGCCTGAAAAAGTATTTTCATAGAAAATTAATTATGGAAAATCTGGGAAGAATTACGAGGAATAGAAAAGAGCTTAAGATTCAGGGAAAAATATAGAATTTTTCCATGTCCTTAAGTCATATTGGCCGCCGGAAGCTCGTTTCACGGTGTTGCATGCAAATCGAGGAATCCTGACGATTTACGAAGAGAGCCAAGGGTATTTTGAGGAAGGGATGATGCCACCTAGGCAAGGAGGCCTAGGGAATGGCGCCACATAAGAAATAAATGGACCAAAAAAGTAAAAAGGGAAATTACCCTGATAAAGGTTATTTTACGGAATTGCGTGCCACCGGATCAAGTAACCGGAGAGCCAGAGAACCAGTCAGCCCAACCAGGCTTGCAAGGGAAGACAAAAGACCACTTTTCACCAAGCAATCAAGTAATGACATGTGGCACAACCACAACCAAGTAAATCAAAACTTGGTCCCCAAGTTTAATTCTCAACCACACATTTTTCCAAGAGGCTTTTTACATAAGCTAACTCTCCTCTCTCCCCTCTCAAAATTCTGCCACCTCTCTCCCTCCATTTGGTCAGATTTCTCTCTCCTTCAAGCTCCTAAAAAATGCCACTTTGCTCCCAAGGAAGAAGAAGAAGAAGAGAGCTTTCACAAAACCTTAAGGTAATCACCCAAACAACCAACTATTTACATTTCTCTACTCCTTACAACTTCTACTACCTCTTTAATGGTTGATTTCCTTGATCAAAGCCCTCTTTTTGAAGATGAAAAGTTAGGGTTTCAAGGTATGAAATGGAAAAGAGAAGGCTTTTGAGGTAGAAAAAGGTTGCAAGTTCTTTCTTGAGTAGTAAAAACTAGCTTGATGGTTTTTTATGGTTGTTTTGGTTGTGAAAATTTTTGGAAACCCTAAGTATTTCGGGTGGTGCTGTCCATTTGGAAACTTGAGAGGGAAAGATGTATTTGAGTGGTTTAATGCATGAAAAGGAGTGGGAAAGCAAGAATACACATCTATATGAAAAGCAAAGTTGAAAACCCAAACTTCCCTCTTAGGTTCTGTTTTTTGAAAATTTATAAGAAATAGGGGGAGTGGGATTTTGATGATTCTAATGCTTCCAAAGGATCTAAAATGATGTTTTGTGTAGGGCAAAAATAAGGAATGGATTTGAGAAGTATTAGAGGGCATAAAAGCCGAGTTTGAACTTGTAAGGGTCTTGAAATGTGGAAAGGGAGTATTATTGCGTTTTGATGATTTTTATTGCCAATTTTGGTGGCTGGAATTTATGAATGTATTACCATATGATGTTTAGGAAGTTAAGGAGCTAAAGAGCTAGTGAGAAAAGTTGTCCAAGAGAGCTTTAAAGTTCAAGGAAAATTAAAGAGACAAGGTTGCAAGACTACTAACTCTTCTAAATCATTTTATGAACTTGTTGTGAATGGTGTATTATTTTATAATGTATGAGCTTGATGTTTTGTGTATGATATGTGACCTTGATTGCTATGCCATATGCATGATAATGTAATATTTGAATATGTCACATTTATCTTGATCATACACACATGTTGGAAAATATTGCATGCACATTCACAAGTTTTGTTAATTAGTTTTGCTATTGGGATTTTCAAAAATCTCATTATTCCCCAACTAACCATGTAGGTGTAGGCTCAAGCAAGGGTAAGGAATAAGTTATTGATGAATGAGGATGATGCTCTTTCTTGCATGAATTTATGTAAATATATTCAGTTGTTAAACTCTATTTGAGGTTGATGTGATTTGTAACATCTTAACCTCTACATGAAGGAGCATGTGAATATGGGATGATGCATGCATTAAAATGGGCTAGGAAAGCTTAAGGATGATAAGCAAGTAATCAAGCATGATAAGGGTTTGATCATGAATCAAAAAGAGGTTTTGGTGATTTTTTTAGAAAGTTGGATTTCAAAACAAATGGGTTCCAAAGGCCCTGAAAACTGACCTGTTTCAAATGGCGATTAAAAATAGAAAACGAGCTCCAATTGACCTGAAACTTTCTAGTTAAATACATATCCTAAGCTTGAAAATAATATAAAGTTTGCAGAATTTGGATGTGTTTCCAAAGTAAAGGGAAAACTAGAAAAACTGTCAATGACTATTTGGACATTGCCACGGTTTTGGAATAAACTGATTCAAATGGGCAAGAATTGGAGCCAATGAGTATTTTTCTCCTATAGTTCACTTAATAAGCAAAATTTAGAAATTTTAACCACTCAATTAATTATGATTTTTTAAAGTTGGGCCAGAAATCTGGAAAAGTCACTGTGAACAGTACCAGCGTTTTATCTAACTTTTTTTGAAAATTTCAAGTTCACATAAAAAGCCCAATTTAAGTTATCCAAGGCCCAAGAGTGGTTCAAAAAGTGATCTAATATAAGGAAATAGGGGGAAAATATGAGGTGTTACATGTAGCTAGTGGCACAATCCTAAGGTCGATCTCTAAGGAGCTTGGATATCTCGAGGTAATTAGTTAGCAAATTCATTCAACAAATTAAGTGGTGAAATTGATTATGTCATTCAAATCTGAACTAAGGCTATTTTCTAAACTATTGTTTCTTTTTTATTTCCTTTTTCAGTCAAAACTGAAAGACAGTAAGAGGAAAATCAGAGTGTGAATTACTATCTAAATTGCTTCTTAGGAGTTTATGACTCTGCCTTCATTGCTTATAAACGAATTAGCTCTCATTTGTCATAAATCTAATGGCAAACGCATTCCTGAAACTGACAACAAGAGCTCCGTTTGGTAAGCCCGTTTGCACAACGGGTGCGCTTACCGAGACACTTTTCCTCTCACATAAACTACCTCAGAATCTGTGTCCGTTTTCCCAACGGGCTATCCAAACGGAGCCTGGCTACTTCCAAAAGTAACATTGATCAATGTGACTCATATATTGTTCAATATCCAAGGATTTGAAACTTAATCAAGTCTAAAACCAAGGAATAGTTATTCTAAATCAAGAAGTTCATCTCCAAACAAATAAGAAACTGATCAGAATACAAGAATCAATGGTAAATGCAAATGTATCTAGCTACCCTTCACATATCAACACGATATTTAGTTCTCAAGTGCAACTATACAATCAAAACAAATGACAAGAGTAGCTCCCTGTTAAGCTAACACTCTGGCTCGGTCATGACTCCTAGGGAAGCAAGATGCTCAGCTAGACATGTAGATCTCCACAGTAGCAACAAACTAAACTCCAAAATCTACCATGACG
>JANTPZ010091986.1:0-22270 GCA_025593235.1 Vachellia pachyceras
CATCTGCATAAAGCTCGAACAAAACTATAAAAAGTGTTGATGAATCTAAGGAATAAAGATGACCATGTAACCGTCAGTATCATATTACCAATTAGGTGATTTATATGGTTGGATTCAGTTGTCTTCAAAATATCAGCAAGGGGAAAAAATGAGTAAGAATAAGGAGGAATAGGTCCACTATCTTCCATGATGTATGTATGTGGAGTAAATGACAGTTTATACTAATGAGTTGTCGCCTTGTACTGATTGATGTTGGGAGTCACAACAAAGTTTGCAATGAAGTATATGCGGCCTTCAACAGCTGTTTGGCGATATTATCATGCAATTTCTTGTTGACAACAAAAGCTTGAATCTTAGTTCGCTGTAGTAACAGTTATGGCTCAAGGTGACTGGTAAGATGAAGTATGAATAAAGAATATCACTTGTAAAGCAAGACAATATTGGTTGTTGATTTTTTTTTTTGCCAACACAATATTGGTTGTTGATGATGGAAGGCATTCTGTGAAATATATAGCTAATGAAACAGAAGTTGTAATCTGAATCGAAAAGTACAAGCTATTCAGGATTATTACCAAGATTAAGCAAAGGAAGATTATGGAGAATTAGGAACGAACCTCCTCATCAATAAGAACCATTGATATTGCAAAAAGATCTGTTGGAGTGGATTTGGGAAAAACGTTCCATTTGTTGGCAACTCTGACCAAGAACTTCCATCTATTTGTTCCATCATGCAAGTCCTTAAGCAATGAACGACCTGTCATCCTAATGTTTGTGTAGCAGCTGCTCAATAAGGGATAACCGTGTAGTGGAATGAGTACAGCTTAAAAAAACTTATCAGATGGTGGACAGATGGATAGACGGGCACAGCTTATGCATCCATGATACTTTATAGGGAAAGGGTTGAGATCCTGTTATTGGTGAAGGCCTTATTTTTGTGCTTCAACTAATCAACACTATTCATAACTTTGTATATGTTGTGCATGTTAGGAGGTCTATAAAGGAGTATGAAGCATTTCGTGTGGTCAGAAATGCTAACGAAAAAAAAATATTTAAGTTCTTAGAAACACGATGGCACAATAAAAAACCAAACCTCTAAATCAAATTCACATTCAATTCAAATTCAAATTCAAAGTCTAAAACAACTTAAACCTGAATGCTGACAATGACAGAAGGAAAAAGCTGTGTGAGTTTACTTGTCCTGGAACCAACACCCAAT
Source organism: Vachellia pachyceras (assembly GCA_025593235.1). Classification (NCBI taxonomy): domain Eukaryota; kingdom Viridiplantae; phylum Streptophyta; class Magnoliopsida; order Fabales; family Fabaceae; genus Vachellia; species Vachellia pachyceras. The sequence continues at coordinate 1,217 of JANTPZ010091986.1, forward strand.
ACGATATCTTGAATCCAAAGTCTTCAGGAAATGCATCGGAAATGAACAACCAAAAAAAGGCGTATTTTTTTAATGGAAATACAAACTGATGATATAGAAAAACCTTGAGCGGGACAGAGTTAGCATGACATACTCATATTTTCACTAGCAAGGAAAGTCAATAGGGCCAAATATGTCATGCACAGTGGATTACATTTCAATGTTTTCATCTGCACAATGCCAACATGAAAAGTTTTCGTAATATGTATGTTACCAAATAAGTCTGTTATATGCTACAGACTGCATGGAATAAGGTAGTTGACAAAGCTGATGAATAACCATCTATAAAAACAAATAATGTGATATTAAATAAGGTAACATGGGTAAATATATATCCTTGCAGCAACAGCAGAGCAAGCATAAACTTGGTATAAAAGGAGAGTGAAGCATTTCGTGTGGCCAAAAATGCTGACGGAAAAAAAAATTGTTGATGTAAAAGGACAAATGATGACAAAACAAAAAAAGCTAACCTGTAATTCAAATTCACATTGAAATTCAAATCTAAAGTCTCAAACAACTTAGACCTGAATCCTGACAATGACAGAATAAAAAAGCTGCGTAGGTTTGCTGGACCTGGAACCAAAACCCAATCCAAAGACTTCAATCCTTGCATGGGAAATGAACAACCAAGGGGCAGACGTGACTGTTTTTATTTAAATAAAAACTGATGTTATGGAAAAAGCTTGAGCGGGTCAGAGTTAGCATGACACTCAGGTTTTCACTGTCGGGGAAAGTCAATAGGGCCAAACCTGTCATTGCGAACATGACCAGAGCTGTAGTCTAGCCTATTCATATGTATGGAGAAAAATAAGTCTGTTTCAAGCTACAGACTGCATGGAATAAGGAATATGACAAATTATATTAATTAGTAGTTGGAAAAAAAATAAGGCACTGGGTATTAAAATTAGTGGATATTAATTAGAAGAAAACTTACAATTGAATAAACACTACTATGTGCAGCCAAACAAACATTACTCAGGTAACATGCGGTGGAAAGTAGAGAGCTTATGAGTATTAAAATTAGTGGTAAGAACAGCCGGCATCAATTGTGGCTAAAGTAAGATAGCATCGATATAATGCAATACAAAAATTTCTGACATGTCAAACCATGAATTTTAAACTTGAAGCTATTGAAAAAATAAACTTCATTGGCAGTATTTGTTTTATTACCTTATTCTTTATAGGCCCTAAAATACTAGGTGGAAGTTGTTCTCTTTCTGTCCATGTTAGAAATTTACAATTGAATAAACAAACATTACCAGGTGGAGATAGCAAGGGAAAACTTAGAACTGAATAAACACTACTATGTGCAGCCAAACAAACATTACTCAGGTAACATGTCAGATAGCATCGATATAATGCGTGACAAAGTTGATATTAGAATTTTACAATGATCTAGAATAACTTCTTAGTTGATATTAGAATTTTACAGGATCTACTTTTTTGTCTGATTTTTTAAGCTTCGACAAATCATATCAGCCATATCTTGGAATGCTACAGATTGCATGAAATAAGTAATATGTTCATTACAGTATTGTAAAGTGGATGGCTGATATGATTTTTAAAAATTAGAGGCTACGTGAAAAGCTTGCAGGGGACGAAGGAAAAAACTCAAAAGTGTTTTGACCTTCTTTTTCGGTAGCTGGATAGGAGAACGTGTTGTCCATTTCACTGGTAGACCTCAGATAGGAAGTGGCAACAGACCATGTATCCCACTACTTCGTGTTGAACCACGAGATGTCAACCCAGCCTGAAACAGGATAGGATGAACGCAGTGCAGCATAAAGAAAAGCAAGCATCTCCATCAACTCAATGCTACAACTTGCATGAAGGAAGTAAGTTTTTCATTACAGATTTGTAAAGTGTATGGCCAGTATACTTGAAAGAAACATATATTTTGGCTATTCTACTTATATAACGCATAGAGCTAGCGGCAATAGAACCTACACATCACTTCTGCATGTTGACCAACCAGATGGCAAAACCAAAAAGAAACAGAATATACCGAGTTTTTTCAGGAAAAAGAAAAGAAGTATGGTTTCGACATCTGGGAGCCAAAGAAAGTGCCACCTGATAGATAGGTGGCACAGACAATGGGGAGGAATTAACACGAAGCAGACAACGCTCTGCTTGAGAAGGAAACAGTATCATAAGAATGGGAATGAAGAAGCCACTTGTTTGTCAGAATGATCAGGGACCTGTTACTTGACGGTAATGAAGCCAAAATCCTGAGAATGGTTCAAGGATTGAAGTTTACCCAGTTGATGAAGCAGACAACGCACTGTAGGAGAAGGAAACAGTATCATGACGCGTCCTGGTGCATAGCGAAATTTTGAAGGAATTGTAGGATGATAGACAACACTTTATCCTATGAACAGAGGACATCATGCGTAAAGGAAACTGTAGCATGAGAATGGCAAAGCATCTGCGATAGCGTTGGAAGGAGGACCTGCTGCGCAGCTATCTTTTGGATTAGGTGCAGCTGGACGGGGTGGGGGCTGAACAGCAATTCAGCCTTTAAGCATGAAGGTACAGCTTTAGGTGAGAGTAGTACATGAAAGAGAGTTGGATGACGACGAACACTGCATATCGTTCCACTGTTTCCTTTCATTCCTGGTTGAGGTTGAACTATCCATTTAACTTTTTTTGTCACGAATGGAACGATATACAGATCCTATATCTCCAAAATTATAATATTATAGGATCTTTTGTCTGAGTCTTGTCATTTAGTGGAAGAAGTTTCCAACCCCAACCTAATAAAAGGTTCCAAGTTACACTATGAGAAAAATAAAGACGTGTAAAAATTAAATATAAGGCAGCCAAATAAGGTCTGAATAGTATAAATTTAATTATCCCACCCTACTAAAAAAATGCTTGGTATGTTAAATAATTAAAATATATAATTTTACAAATTTATTGAATTCCTATGTTTTCTTGAAAAGGAGTAAGATGGAAAATTTATTGTGATAAAATCGAAAATTTATTAAAATGAAAGGTTCCAAGTCTTTATTTTAGAAAAATAAAGACTTTTAAAAATTAAATCTAAGACATCCAAATAAGATCTGAACAGTATAAATTTAATTATCCCATCCTACTAAACAAAATGCTTAGTATGATGAATAATTAAGATATAGACTTTTAAAAATTTATTGCATTCATATGTTTGATTGAAAAGGAATAAGATCGAAAATTTAGGAGATGAAATTAGGGGGCTTAATAAACAAATTGACATTAGGTGTTTAAATTAAATAGGCAAATGAATGCTGAAGTCATAATTGACCAGCATATACACGATTCAGAGTATGTGTGGGGATTGCCTTTTAGCGGAATATTGGTGTAGCTTATTTTATTATTATCTATTGGTTGAGATTATATTTGAAGTATTCATGGGGAGCAAGTCACTGGAGTTACGGCTTGATCACCATGAAAAGTATATTTACTTTTATATTCATGTGAAGATATATACTGGATTTAAGCAGTAAAACTAATTTTTTTTCCATTTTTAAATTATCATTTTCTCAAGTGAACACACGGAGTTGTTAGTAAAGTATTATACCATACATGTCTATAGAGTATTTATTACATACTTAAAGTCTGATCAGGTGGTAATCAATAAAACCGTTGTAGTTTGGAGGAAGCCAAAACTTAGTATAAATAAGCAATATTTCATTTAATCAGGTGTGATCGAACCGGTACAAAATAATTTAACTCGTAATTTAACAGAGATTGTGTCTAAAACACAATGGTTTTAGAAGTATGAAATTGCGTGTGGATACAAAGGAAATCCTAAACAAAATACGGTCTAGTGACCCATAGTAGCTTAATGATGTGTTCAGGATGGATTTGGGAGAAGGAGCACCTTGTAGATGGCCTCATAGTTTAATTTCTTTTATGATGTGTTCAACAGGTAAGAAGGGTGGCTGGGCAGTAGGATAACGTGTAACATAGCCAAGAGGATTGCGTGGGGTTGGGATTCGTAGGACGATATTCACCTCTGTATGTTTGCGGACGAAGCAAGTTTGAGAAATTCAATTCAAATCATTGCACATCCATCAACCTACATATAGGCGTCAAACTCATCAATTAGTCTATTTTTAATATTTAAAGGAATAAATATTAGGCATGGATGATAAGAGGCTCGTCGGATACACCATCCCATAGTCTTTGGATTTTTTGAATATCACAGTAATAAAAGTAATATTTTTTCCCAAGTCTTTGCATACACCATCCCAAGCCATTTTAATATTTATTAATGAAATGTTTGGGTACTAATATCTTATTTTATCATAATTAACGTGGAAGGATGCCATTTCAAACAACCTGTTGATTGATTATTTGAATATCAAGGAAGATGTAGAGTAATAATTTTTGTTTCTATATTTAAAAATAATATAAATATATAACTCTAAAAATGTCTTTCACTACTTCTAATGATGCCATATGAATTCATATGAATATTTAACTATATTCTCCCTTTCCTATTCAAATAGGCATAATTCATGTGGGATTAGAGTAAAAGTGGAGGTTTACTGTCTTTATTAACTTTTAATGTTTTTAATCAATCTGATTTTTAAGGGTCATAGACTACGAATAAGTTCCCCCACTTTTGCAACATTGAATGATGCCTGCGCGGACAAAGGAAGATTTAAGGGATTATAATAAAAGGATTTATATGGATAGGTAGGAGTGATGTGTATGGGGTCTTACAGCTCAACAACCTATATATAGCATTCAGTCTAGTGGCAGGTGTGTGGAAGCGTGCAGCATTAAATAAAGACTGTGCTGAGCAATTTAAAGTTGAAAAATTGGACTCTCTTTTTTTTTTTGTCTGTCCAATATGCTTAATCAAGTGAAACTGCCCTATCTTTCGTGCACGGAGCACGAAATAAGCCATCCTTCGAAGCCGAGTAACTCCTTATAAATAGTGTTTTGGGTGTGTAGCTGATGATAAGCCGTGATTCTTTGAGCCGAAGGTGGAAGAGATTTTAGTGTATAGGTTGATTACAATTATCAAATCAATAATATACTTATAGATTATCTATTATCCAACATTATTTACCGTTTCAAAATATTCATCCTAACAAAATATCAAAATATATGGTAAGAGAACATTTTGTGTTTCCTTCTCACTTTTTATTTTTCCCCTTCAAACACAAAAATGTTCTCTTTCATATATTCTACAAATGGGACAAGAGCAACCAACATGCAACAAAATGACAATATAGAAGAAGGTTATGTGGGATAATATCAACTTGTATTCTTCTAGGGTATATATAGATTTATACTTCTACTTACACTATAATTGACTGTGTTGTTTTCATTCATCTTAGCATCCCCTATTTTTCTCGGACGTATATATGCCTTCCACTGATGAAGAAAATCATAATTCTTTAAAATGTAGTTCATACTTCGTAGCTTCTATTATTTATATCTCATTCTAATTTAACAACTTCACTTTCATCATAATAAATTTTGTAAAAAAAAATATAAAAAAAAACTGACCGGGTCAACCCACCCAACCGAGCGGGTTAACTGGGTCGACCCCGGGTTGGCCGGGTCGACCCCAACCCGGGGTCAAAAACCAAACCGAACCAGTGGCCGGTTCACCGGTTTCCGGTCCGATCCGGTTTTCATTACTATGATCATAAGATACGTTCTACGTGTATGAAGAATACAATTCCCATGCTTTTGACTTTGAATGTGTGATAGACAATACAAGACTAGACAATTAGAAAGACCCCATGTCAACAACATTCATCTTTATCCTCCTTTCATGACCAATCAGAATCAATTAAATAATACTTTTACATAAATTAAGATAAAATTCATCTTACAACTTATCTTGAATTGTATAAAATCACTTAAAAAAGCTAATTCAATATATTTAAATCAAGGAAAATCTTAAAATCATTAAATTAGCTTTAAAATTTAACATCTTTTCAACATTTAATCTTTAATTTATATCAACTATAATGCATGAAAGCAAGATAACACATGATAAATGAAGGATAAAATTATGCATTCACATAATGAAATGACATATAAATATGATTAAACACTACGTCTCTCTGAGTAGAGCCCTAGCGGAGCTTTTCTCTGCTCTCGACCATTAAGCTTCACCGGTGTGGTGTTCAGTCAGTGTACTAGTTTTCCTGCATTCGCTTTCTTTTCTTGGGAAGGAAGTAGTGTTGGGATTGTGGATGGATATGGATACTACGGAAATGAATGATAGAAGGCTAAGTAATGAGGAGGGGATAGATGTGTTGGAGTTCCAGTGGAAGACAGATAACGAGGGATGCTTGGAGGATTATATCTTAGTTGGGAGGATTATCTCGCAAACCAGTATTGGAGTTCGTACTATGAAAGATGTTCTTTTTCCAGTTTGGAAGGTGGAAGGAATGCTGGAGATCAAATCGATTGGGGTTAATACTTTCTCCTTTATGTTTGAAAAAAGGGAGGAAGCTGAACATGTTTTGGATGAACGCCCATGGTCATAAGAAACAATATTTTAGCTCTTCAACATAGGCCTTCTTTTACTACTGATAGTGAACTAGAATTCAACACATGTACCTTCTGGGTACAGTTTCATGATGTGCCCCCGGAGGGAATGTCAAGAGTGAATATTTGAAGAATGGCGGAAAGGATAGGAAATTTTATTGAGTTAGAGGACCCTGATGATAAAAGCAATCCTACACGCAGTTTTGGCAGAGCAAAAGTGGAGCTGAATATACATAGACCTGTGGTTGTTGGTTTCAGTGTTCCCAGGCCGGGAAGGAAGGAAAATGCTGGTATGAAGGTTAAGTATGAAAAGCTAACTAAGTATTGTTTCAATTGTGGGAGACTGGGACATGATAATAAATCTTGTGAGTTCCAAGTGGAAGAAAATGAGCAGCAAAGGAAGATTTATAATTCTTCTATCTGTGTTCCTGCTGTCCGGAATGTTAAGAGGGATGCATAGTCGGAAAATTCGCCGACATGGAAGACGTCGAGTTAGAAAGGGACGTGCATGGGAAAGATAAACGAAGTTATTTTGCGCACGTGGAACCAAGAACTGGAATTAACCTCGAGAAGAATAAAGAAGCATTGAAGTCAGTTGAACTTCCCATAACTTCGGGAGGTGGCCCCATCTCGGAGAATGTGGGGTGTTTAAACAGAATCATTTTCACATGTGGCATTAGTATGGTTATGAAGGATAAAGCTTTTACTGGGCCTCAGGATGGATTAAGTAAAAAGGCCCAGTATAGAGTGGAGTGTGTACATAGAGTAGGTGGGCTGGATGTCTCGGTGTTTAATGAAGAATTAGGAAAGGGTGAGCCTACTGGACCCAGTAAATGGATCAGGAAACCAAGACCTTTCTGGAAGGTTGGATCATCGAACGAAATTGTGACTGGGACTAATAAACAGGGGGTTTTGTACCGAGTGGAGTTGCCAGAAGATCCTGAGAACATTCCTGCTAATGAAGGTGCGATTATTCCTGTTGAGGGATTAGGAGTTGGGGAGCTTGTGAATAAATTGAACCAGGTGGTTTTAAAGCATGGTGCAGATGAAGAGTGGAAATCACCTATTGCCAAGATGAGGAAAAGCTCCATATTTGAGTCACCAAGCAAGGCGGCAACAAGGTTACTGGAGCAAGTGGAAGAGGGACTGGAAGTTGCTATGGTTGATCAGGGAGCAATTGAAAATCAAGTTTTTGGTAGCTCTCAAGATACGAGGGTCACGGAGGAGCATTTTAAGTATTCGGGCCCTCTACTCTTTACTACAGGGAGGGTTGATGTAGATGATGCAAAGAAAAGGAAGAAGAAAAAAGGGAAGGTGAAGAGGGAGTTGTTTAGAGGTAAGTCCTTAAAGGCTAGTTTGATGACTGGGGACGGGTTTTCTGATGAAGGAGGGCATGGTGGCTGGCCGTTCACAGCCACCAGTGAACAATGATTTGCCTTTATTTGAATTGTCAAGGTTTAGGAACCACCTTGACAATTCGCAATTTAAGGTTCCTGTGTAGAAAACATAAGCCTATGATAGTCTTTTTGGCCGAAACTAAAATGATGAGGGAAAGGATAGAAAGAGTGAAGCGAAAGTTGGGATTTATGAATGCCTTTTATATTGATCCCATAGGGAGATCTGGTGGTCTTGCCTATTGGTGGAATGATGGTGTGAAAGTTTCGTTTGGAATGGTTGATAAACATTATATTCATATTCAGTGGCGGACTGAAGACCCTGGTTTAGGGGGTGCAAACTATTTTTTGAGAAGATAAATGGGACTTACTCTTAAAATCTTTTGAGAATAATTTGAGTAAAAATTTAGTGGGTTCAAAATTAGCAAACGAGTGGATGCAAAATAAATCACATAGTACTAATATATACCTACTTTCTGGAAGTCAGGGGGTGCGGCTGAACCCGTTGGGGACCATGTAGGTCCGCCCATGTTCATATTGAAGAGGCTAGTTTAAATGGGAAGTCTTTTGGTGCGATTACGTGCGTGTATGGCCCAAGTAAGGTTAGCTTAAAACTAGGTTGGTGTAATGAACTAAAAAGATTAAGGCTTGCTGGTGGGTCTCCTTAGCTGGTTCTGGGTGATTTTAATGATATGTTATATCATTCTGATAAGGAAGGGTGTAGAATAGTTACAAATAGAGAGCTGGAGAGGTTTAGAAAATTTATCACTGATTGTGAAATGATGGAATTGGAGACTAAGGGATGCAAATTTACGTGGGCTAATAATAGGAAGGGTAGTGAGTTTATAATTAGTGAACATTTTTTTGCGGGAAAAGTTCACTAAAGGCCAGTGTAATGTCTTAAATTCAATAGAATTTGATCACTGTCCTTTGTTGGTAGATTTTGATTTTTGTGATGTGTTGACACCCAAGTCTTTCAAGTTTGAATTGAGATGGATAGCTCACCCACAATTTGAGGAGATAGTAAAAAACAATTGGGGTATGATCTGATTCTAGCAGAGTTTGTGGAAAGCTTATCCAGCTTAAGCAAGGCACTTTCTGAGTGGCATAAGAGGGAGTTTGGAAACAGCCAAAAAGCCATTATAAATTAATGAGGCAGATTCAGGATTGTTTGGAAAAGGAATGGAATGAGGCTACGATGCTGGAGCTTGCTAGATTGAAAAATAATCTGAATATGATTTGGGAGCATGAGGAAATTTATTGGGCCCAGAAGTCGAGGGTGCAATGGTTAATGTGTGGGGACCAGAATACTAAGTTCTTTCATATGGCGACTATAAGAAGAAGATGTAGAAATAAGATTACTAGGCTAAAGACAGGTGATGATTCTTGGGTTGAGGGAGAAGTGGAGATTGGGAAGTGTTTTGAGGAGTTCTATTCAAGTCTTTTCAATAGTGCAGGAGAAAGAGATTTCAATTTTGCGCTGAATTATATGGATAAAGTGGTTTCTGAGCAAGACAATGAAGGTTTAATGGCTGATGTAGCTGATCAAGAAGTTAAAAGAGTTGTTTTTTATCTTGGTGGTTCAAAAGCCCTGGGCCCTGACGGCTTTATTAGAAGTTTTTATCAGAATGAGTGGCATGTAGTGGGAAAACAGGTCTGTTCTTTCATTAGAAAATTCTTTTCTAATGGATTTAGTTTGTAGGATATCAATTCTACTGACTTGGTGCTTATCCCAAAAGTTGATTGCCCTGAATCTGTGAATGATTATCTCCCCATTAGTCTGTGCAATTTTTTGTATAAAGTTTTCTCAAAAGTTATTGCTAATAAGCTCAAGCCTTTACTTGGTAGTCTAATATCTGAGTGTCAGAGAGCTTTTGTTCCCGGAAGGCTCATTCAAGACAATATTGTTATTGTGCATGAGGCTTTTCATCATTTAAAAACTAAGAAAAATATTTCTGATTTAGCTTTAAAGCTTGATATGAATAAGGCTTATGATAGAGTTGAGTGGGATTTTCTGGTTGTTGCTCTATTGAAAATGGGGTTTAGCAAGGAGTGGGTGAAATGGATTTATTGGTTTTTGTCATCAGTTAATTTCTCAGTAATGCTTTCTGGTAAGAGGGTATCAAAGGTTGTTCCGAGGCGAGGTTTAAGGCAAGGTGATCATCTGTTTCCCTATTTGTTAATTTTTGTTAGTAATGTTTTATCTAAAATGATTGAGAAAGAGGAGGCTTGTGGAAGAATTAAAGGAATTAAGCGGTATCTAGCTGCCCGTGGATTACTCACTCTCTATTCGCGGATGATTCTGTCTTCTTTCTTAGGGCTGAAACTGAGTATTGTAGAAACTTGAAATATCTCCTAGATGTGTATTGCCAAGCGTCAAGACAGATTATGAACGTTAATAAATCATGTATCTATTTTTCTAAATCTGTTCCAGCTTTAATGTTGGAGGAAATTGGTCATTTGTTTCAGATTGCAGTAGTGAATACACCTGGGAATTATCTGGGACTACCTACAATTTGGGGTAAATCGAAAGTTCAAGCAATGAATTTTGTAATTGACAAAGTCAAAAGAAGGGTGCAAAGCTGGCAGAGAAGTTTCCTTTCCGAGGCAGGGAGAGAGGTATTAATTAAGTCGGTAGCTAATGCTATTCCAGTTTATCCCATGTCTTGTTTCTTTTTTCCTAAGTCTGCTCTGATCAAGCTTGACCAGCTTATTTCTAATTTTTTGTGGAAAGAGGATGATAATAAAAGGAAAATTCATTGGGTATCTAGGGAAAAATTGAAAGATGAGAAATTAAAGGGGGTGGGTTTTAAAGATTTTGAGGCTTTTAATCTAGCTTTGTTAGCTAAGTTGGAGTGGCGGACACTTTGTGAACCAAATCAATTATGGGTCAAGATTTTGAGAGGTAGGTACTTTCCAAAGTGCAGTTTTTTGGAAGCAAAAAAGGGAGGCAGAGCCTCTTAGATTTGGAATAGTATATTGGAGGGAAGGAGAGTCCTTGAGGGGAATGTTTTAGCAAGTATTGGTAATGGGAGGAGGAGTAAGGTTTGGAGTGACCCTTGGGTTAAAGAGCTCTACAATTTTAAATTATTATCCACTTGCCCTTTTCCCTCTTTGTCTAATTTGAGAGTTTCTGACCTCAGGAATGGTGTGGCTTGGGACTTAGAAGTGATAGAACCTTTTTTGGAGCAGGTTGAGTGTGATGCCATTAGAAGAGTGTCTCTGGCTTATTCAGGAAGAGAGGATAGCTGGTTGTGGATGGGGGGATCTAAATGTAGTTATTCGGTGAAAGAAGGATATAAGATTGCTTGGAGGTTAGTGAAGAATAGGGTTGAGTTGTTGGATCATCTCATTCTTGTTGGGATGAATTGCGGAGGGAAGTGTGGAAGCTAAGAGTACCGAAGAAAGTGTGGAATTTTTTATGGTGTTTACTATCAAATGCATTACCCACAATGGAAAATCTGATGAAGAGAAAATGTGATGTAACTAATTTGTATTTCATTTATAAAGAAAGGAGTGAAACTGCTTGTCACCTTTTCTTGCTTTGTGAATAGACTAAGGCTGCATGGTTTGGAAGTTCCTTTGCTATCAGGTGTAATGAGGAACAGTGTCAGAATGTTAATGATTGGTTACATGGACTATTGTGTAATAAAGCTTTATTGGCCATGTTGTTGTGGCAAATATGGAAGAGAAGATGTGATTTTCTATTTAGGAATATCAATCTTGACCCTGTATTTGTATTTAATCAAGCTTCTATGTCTCTTAAAGAGTTTTGGGATATTTCTACAGGATATTAGCGTGATGGGGATATTGCTACTTATCAGAGCCTAGGGAGTAATGTTAACAAAAGATGGCGACCTCCTAGAGGTAATTATCTGAAAATTAATGTTGATGGTGCTTTTGTACAAGAATCAGGATCTGTTGCAATAGCCTTTGTTCTAAGAGATTCAAATGGGGGAATTCTGGACTGAGTCAATAAGTTGGTTAGGTCAGAGTCTTCGTTTATAACGGAATGTATGGCTCTGTAGGAAGCTATTGATTATGTAATTGATAATCAGCTAGATGATGTTATTTTTGAATAAGATTGTCAGTTGCTCATTAATTGCATCAACAGTCGATGTACAACTCCTGAATGGATCAGTGATATTTTTGTGAAGAATATTCTTTTTCAGAGAAATATAATTAGAAACCATGTGTTTACGTGGATTTTCAGGGAAGCAAATTTAGTAGCTGATTGGGTTACTAAAGCTTTTGTGAAGGGGTCATATCCTTCTGATTGGGCGTGGAGACTGCAAAAGCTTTTGGAGAACAATGCTACTCTTATTGTTGATGACAATGGCTGATTCTGTTTGTCTTTATGATGGTGTAGATATTAAGATTTCATAGAAGTTCATACTTTATTCATCAGAAGGGAAAAATAAATAGGATAGGGGAACACAAATCAGATCATCGGATATCCCACTATCCTAGGAATATAAATTACAGCAAATAATCAGGGCTTAATTTATTCCTATAATCTTGCTTTACAGCTGGCCCTAATATTTCATTAAACCCAAATAACAGATTTGATGCTAACACTCCCCCTCAAGCTGGTAAGTAGATATCCTCCATGCCCAGCTTGCTCCTGAATCCCTCAAATTTCGGTCTGTCCAAAGGTTTTGTGAGAACATCGGCGAGTTGAGAGCTGGAACATACATAGGAGAGATCTATTATATTTGATTCGACCTTTTCCTTTATGAAGTGCCTGTCAATGTCCACATGTTTGGTTCTGTCATGGTGGACCGGGTTTTGAATCATTTGTAAGGCTGCCTTGCTGTCACACCACATCTTTATGAGTGTCTGGACATGGATTTTCAATTCAGACAGAATTCTAAGTATTAATAGTCCTTCACATACTCCATTAGCTAGTGCCATAAGTTCTGCTTCAGCACTGCTTCTAGAGACAACCGTTTGTTTCTTGCTTCTCCATGTGACCAAGTTACCTCATACAAAGGTGAAGTAACCTCCTATTGACTGTCTTTCTTCCAAATCTCTTGCATGATCAGCATCTGTGTAGATTACTACCTCCCTTGATTCTCCCTTAGAAAAGAAAATTCCTCTTCCAGGCGTCATTTTCAAGTAGCTCAAAATCATGCATATAGCATTCATATGCCCCTGACTTACCATCCCTACGGCATAGCTTATATCTAGTCTTGTGTGGGATGGGTAGATGAGTTTGCCAACGAGCCTTTTATACCTCTCTACATCCACCAGAATCCCTTCCTTTTTATGTTCAAGCTTGACTGATGGATCCATAGGAATTGGAGATGGCGCTGCCCCTAACATTCCGATCTCCTTTAGAAGATCTAGTGTGTACTTTCTTTGAGAAACTGAGATACCATTCTTTGATCTTGCAATTTCCATTCCTAGAAAGTACCGCAAATTTCCAAGGTCCTTTACTTCGAAGGCATTAGAGAGTGCTCTCTTGAGTTTGGCAATCTCATCAATATCATTTCCTGTCACAACTATGTCATCAACATACACAATTAAGATAGACACTTTAGTTCCTGAGTGTTTCACGAAGAGTGTATGGTCAGCTTGATATTGTGTGTAGCCCGAGTCTTTTACCACTTGGGTACATTTTCCAAACCATGCTCTTGGTGACTGCTTTAGCCCATAAAGAGATTTATATAGTTTGCAAGCCATACCTGGAGTTCCATGTTCAGCAAGCCCTTCTGGAATACTCATAAACACCTCATCATCAAGATCCCCATTTAGAAAAGCATTTTTCACGTCCAATTGATGTAATGGCCAATCAAGATTGGCTGCCATAGGCAATAGAATTCGAATAGTGTTTAGTTTAGCAACTGGGGCAAATGTCTCTTGGTAGTCTATTCCTTGAGTTTGAGAATACCCTTTCACCACCAGTCGAGCCTTGAACTTATGTATAGTTCCATCAGTGTTGTATTTTATTGAAAACACCCACTTGCATCCGACCGATTTCTTACCTGTAGGTAGTCTCATTATGCACCATGTTTGATTTCTAGCGAGAGCCTTTAGTTCTTCATCAATGGCAGCTTTCCACTTAGGATCTCGTGTTGCTTCTTCGAATGTTGGGGGAACCTTTTCATCTTCGATCCTGCTCACGAAGCTTCTCATGCATGTAGACAGATTTTTATAAGTCACATAATTACTGATAGGGTGCATGGTACACTACCTTACCCCTTTCCTCAAGGCTATTGGCCATCTGAGGTCATCAGGTTCTGGGACTATAGTTGACTCTTGACCTTGCCGTGATCTAGAGGGATCTCCATTGCCTGGGCTTCCATTTATCTCCATCTCTGGTGCTGTATCTGTGCTTTCACTGGGCATTTCTGTCATTTCAGCAGCATCTGTCTCCTTTACCACTGTTTCTGGCATTACCAAGTATACCTCATGTTCTGGGCAAGTAGTTCCAGGTGTGTGTGGGCAGGTTTCAGATGCATTTGAGGTGTCTTTAAGGTCTAAAGGGATATTTATTGTTCTGTCCGGGTCAGGGAAGGAAGTGGTTAATTTTCCAGGGTTGTTGTCATAAGCTAAGAACTCCCATTCTTGATCCGTTGTCTCCCCCTGAATGGGAGATTTGGTATAATACCCCTGGTTTTCAAGGAATGTAACATCCATGGTGACAAACATTCTTTTAAGGGTTGGAGAGTAACATTTATAGCCTTTTTGGGAGGAAGGATAGCCAAGGAATAAACATTTATGAGCTCTAGGGTCACGTTTAGTTCTCTGGTTATTATGGACATAAGCTACATAGCTAAAAACTTTTAAGGGTATATCTATGAGGAGATGGGTGTGTGGATAATTTTGTTTGAGAATGTCCACAGGAGTTTTGAACCCTAATGGTCTAGATGGCATCCTGTTTATCAAATGGACAGTTGTAAGAAGAGCTTCACCCCAGTAATATTTGGGAACCTGTGTGGTGTACATTAAGGCTCGGGTGAGAGCTAAGAGGTGCCTGTTTTCGCGCTCAGAAATTCCATTTTGTTGGGGTGTGTCTACACAACTAGTTTGATGATGAATGCCATGGTCTTGAAGGTATTTCAAGGTACAGCTCATGTATTCACTGCCGTTGTCACTCCTGAGGGTTAGAATGGGTGTTTGAAATTGAGTGTTAATCATTTTGTGAAATTTGATGAAGGTGGGAATCAAATCGGATTTATCTTTCATCAAGAATACCCATGTTAGGCGTGTGTGATCATCGATAAAGGTGACAAACCATTTTGCTTGAGATAAGAATGGAACACGAGAGGGGCCCCAAATGTCACTATGTATGAGATTAAAGGGTTTTGAAGACACGTGGGAGTGGGGTGGATATGAGGATTTCGTGTGTTTTGCAATGTGGCAGGTATCACAAGAAAGAGAGATCTTTTTATTGATAATTTTTGGAAATATTTTTGACATATAAAGTAGACTTGGGTGACCTAATCTATAATGCCATAACAGTAGTTTACTTTCTGCACTGGTAGAGAAAGCTTTAGAACAGATCACTTGTCTCTGCGTTGGTTTTGGTGTCAGAACCTCCAAACAGAAAAGTCCCTCTAGTATCTTAGCGATGCCAATCGTCTTCCGTAATCCCAGATCCTGAAATAAACAATAAGCATCTGAGAAATTCACATCACAGTTTTGGTTTTGAGTCATAGTTCTCACAGATAAGAGGCTGCATTTTAGTCCAGGAGCAAAAAACACATTGTAAAGCACCAAAGATTCAGTGATAATGGCAGTACCGATTCCTTCCACTCTAACAGAATTACCATCAGCCACTTTAATGAAAATATTTGAGTGGCAAGGCATCATATCAGTGAGTAGGTTTCTATTACCGGTCATGTGATCAGTGGCCCCTGAGTCTACAATCCATAATTCCTGATGATGTACACTAGTATTTAAGGCAAGTATTGTTTTACCTGTGTGAGCTACATATGCAGATGCAACATTCACACTTTTGCCTTGAAGGTCATGTTTTTCAAGTAGTTTCCTGATAGTTTCTACCTCATCCATGGTCAGACCTGAATCACCTCTGTTTGCCTTGTCACTAGCAACTCCACTGTAGCCATGACTCTCTTGCCTTCCTCTCTTTGGTTTACCATGGAGTTTCTAGCAGACTTCCTTGGTATGACCAGATTTTAGGCAATGCTCACACCATTTGTTCCTCTTTGTTCTACCGTCATTATGGGCTTGTCCTCTTGACAACAGAGTGCTTGGTTGAGAGTCACTGGCAGTGATTAGAGGAGGAAGGGTACTGGTCAATTTCTTCCTACTCTCCTCATTCCTAACGGTAAAGAAAACTTCCCTTAGAGGGGGAAGGGTTTCCAGGCTCATTATTCTAGCTTTGACCTCTTCGTAGCTGGCATCTAGTCCTAGCAGAAACTTGAAGATCCTTTTCTCTTCCTTGACCTTGGCGTAGAGTGCTGCATCCTCTGAGTTTTTCCAGTCGAGAGGTTCATACAGATCAAGCTGCTGCCAATGATGAGTCAGGTTAGTGAAATACTATGTAACAGACAGATTACCCTTTTTGCAGTCATGGAGGAAGCTTTCTATCTCTAGGATTGCTGCCCTGTTCTTGTGGGAGGTGAACATGTCTCTCGCCGCTTCCCACACTTCTTAGGCAGACTGGAAGATGGAGAAATGGGAACTTATCTCGGTGGTCATGGAGTTGATGAGCCATGCTTGAACCATCGAGTTTTCGGCCTCCCAGCTCACAAACTTCTCCTCGTCAGATGCCGGCCTTTTCGTCGACCCAGTGAGATACCCATACTTGCCTTTGCCCAGTATGTACAGTCACACACTCGACGCCCACTGGAGGTAATTTTCTCCGTTCAAACGATGAATCGTGATGGTGATCGGGTTCGTGTCCTGCGTCGCTTGGTGACTTGCCGAGTTCTTCGCGGCCAGCGCCAGGGTTTCAATCTCTGGCACATTTCGATCACCCAGGCCTTCGTTAAAGCCAAGTCCGAAGTGAATCATCCTATGTGCTCTGATACCATGTAGATATTAAGATTTCATAGAAGTTCATACTTTATTCATCAGAAGGGAAAAATAAATAGGATAGGGGAACACAAATCAGATCATCGGATATCCCACTATCCTAAGGATATAAATTACAGCAAATAATCAGGGCTTAATTTATTCCTATAATCTTGTTTTACAACTGGCCCTAATATTTCATTAAACCCAAATAACAGATTTGATGCTAATAGATAGCTTAGTAGATGTTATTTGCTATGTTTTTGTGTTATGGACTTTCTTTGGACTGTAGGGGTTTGTTTACTCTTTCTAAACTTTTGTATTTGGTTATTACTGTTTAATGAAATTCCTTCTCCTCTTAGCCAAAAAAAAACATATAAATATGATTAAATAAAACATTATCTCTATGCCATGTAATTATGATCAGAGGAGTATATATATACACTTCATCCATTCCACAATATTGGTCATTTTTTAAAAAAAAAAAATCTTTGGTTCACAATATAGATCATTTAGAAAGTAATTAATACTTATTAACAATTTCAACATTTCACTTAGTGCTTATATGCATTTTTCTTATATTTCTCTCTTCTTCAAATCTAATTTTTAATATGAATAAATTTGAAAAAAATTAATTTCAAACAAATTTAACGAATTAATTGTCATTTTTTTAGTTCTAATCAATTAATTGAAGTAACTTGTATTGTAGATTAAGATATATTGAAACTACATTACCATATGAGGGAGTTACATTGTAGATAGCAAACGGATTCGTAGGAGGAATTGAAGGGATTAATTTGTTACCGTTACAGATTTGATTTTGTAATCAGGATCCCATGATTTCAGCTCTAGACATTCATGGCTGATCCTCTTTGCTCTTGTATATAAGCGTGTGTATAATGTGAATAGAGATATCGGAGAAAATTCTCATCAATACCTCAGGTCGACGTCCTTTCTACATGGTATCAGAGCACCCTCCGGCGTCGACAACGATGACTTCATCCTCCGATGGCCCACGCGAATCAGGCGTTCCCCTCCAGTCGAACATTCCACGCTACTCAAACGTCCCACGCGAGTCGAGCTCCTCGCACAGTGTCTCCCGCGTCGTCGAGAGCTCGGCCGTCCTCATTATGCCAGAGAAGCTTACCGGCGACAACTACAAGGAGTGAGCCCAGTCCATGCGCCTTGCCCTTGACGATCGGAATCACCTGGGCTACATCACTGGTGAGACTCCTGCTCCTCTTGCGTCCAATGAAGCGTTACTGAAGGCCTAGAGATCAGAAAACTCTCGGGTCTCATCGTGGTTGATCAATGCAATGGTTCCAACAGTTAAGAAGAGCTTTATGTATCTACCTTCTGCACTTGAAATCTGGGAAGCCGTGTGTGAAGCATACTGTGACAGAGGTAACTCATCTCAGATTTTTGCCCTTAAACAGAAAGTGTGGGATCTAAAATAGGGTACCCAAAGCCTCAACACGTATTATTTGGAAAAAACAGTACTTTGGCAAGAGCTTGACTTAATTTCTGAATCTGCCCCCTGCTGTATACTCCATATTGCTGTGTACTAGAAGAAACTCAACCAAGAGAGGCTGTTTGAACTCCTAGCTGGTTTGAACCCAATCTATGATGATGTTTGTAGTAGAATTTTGAGCCAAGAACCTCTGCCATCAGTCCGTGCAGCCTTTGTTGTCCTCCGTAGTGAAGACTCACGGCGTAAGGTCATGCTACCAGTAGATTTGGCACCTCCATCAGCTACTGTGGAACCTTCTGCTCTTGCTGTTCGGTCTGTTGATGCTCATTCTGTCAAACAACGTCCATTCTGTGACCACTGCCACAAGCCGGGTCACACTAAGGAAACATGTTGGGATCTTCATGGTAAGCCACCTGACTGGAAGCCGAAGCACCCTCGAGGTTGTGGACACGTTGCTAAAGCGTCCCACATTCATGAATCTAACACCCATCCCCAGAATGATCAGCTAACTAAAATTCTTGAGCGGTTGGCTGCCTTGGAGACTGGTCGCTCGCCTCACAAACAACCTACCGCAACTGTTGTTCAACGAGGTAACTTTTACAAAGCTCTTGCCACTATCAAAGGTATGACTTCTGGCCATTGTTGGATAGTTGACTCAGGTGCATCTGACCACATGACTGATGATATCTCATTGTTCTCCACTTATACTCCAAGCACCACACACCTCACGGTTAAAATTGCCGATGCATCTACTTCTCGTGTTGCTGGTGTTGGAAGCATCAAACTCACAGCACATTTGACTCTCCATGCTGTCCTTCATGTTCCAAGATTAAAATGCAATTTAATCTCTGTGAGTCAACTAGCCAAGGAGGAGAGATGTCATGCTGATTTCTTTGCTACCTCTTGTTTTTTTCAGGACTTGCTAACGGGGATGACGATTGGCGTTGCCCGGGAGTATGATGGGCTCTACTACCTGAATGAATGTGATGACCAACGTATTAGAAGTTGTAATAAAGTGTCTCTCCCTCGGCCTAGTGACTTGCACTTGTGGCATCAACGGTTAGGGCACCCAAATCTCCATTATATGACTCAAATGTTTCCTTCGCTTTGTCAAAATAAAGATTCCTCTAATTTTCATTGTGATTCATGTGAACGTGCTAAACACCACCGTGCCTCTTTTCATAGTATCCCATATCGTAAATCAAAACCATTTGTTACAATTCACAGTGATTTGTGGGGACCCACTCGCACACCCAATCGCACCGATTCCAAATGGTTTATTAGTTTTATTGACGATCATACTCGTGTATGCTGGGTCTATTTGTTAAAAAATAAAACGGATGTTTATCAAACGTTCATCGATTTCTACCACATGATTGACACACCTATACGAACCGACAAGATCAGTGAAGATGAAGACATGGGCAAACCCGTTGACTTGCAAAGATATCAATGCATGGTGGGAAAATTGATCTATTTATCACACACTCGACCCGACATTGCTTTTGCAGTAAGTATGGTGAGTCAACACTCGCATGATCCAAAACATAAACACTTAGATGAGGTTTATAGAATTCTCAGGTACTTGAAAGGGTCACCGGGAAGTGGCATTCTATTCAAAAAATATGAAAAAAGGAATGTGCAAATGTTTACTGATGCCGACTAGGCAGGAGACCGAGATGACAGGAAATCTACATCTGGATACTCCACATATGTATGGGGTAACCTTGTCACTTGGCGTAGTAAGAAGCAAAGCGTGGTGGCACGAAGCAGCGCAGAAGCAGAATTTAGAGCAATTGCTCTTGGAATTTGTGAAGGTATTTGGGTTAAACGAGTACTTGAAGAATTAAAGATGCCTGTAAATCTTCCTATCAAACTCTACTCGGATAATATGGCAGCCATCAGCATTTGCCATAATCCAATTCAACATGACAGAACCAAGCATGTTGAAATAGATAAGCACTTTATCAGAGAGAAGATTGATGATGGAGTGATTGATCTCAGATACATTCCTTCAAGGCAACAAACAGCAGATATTCTTACGAAGGGACTATCCAAAGACAAATTTGAGTTCTTTGTTGGCAAGTTGGGCATGATAAATATCTATGCACCAACTTGAGGGGGAGTGTAGATAGCAGACGGATTCGTAGGAGGAATTGAAGGGATTAATTTGTTACCGTTACAGATTTGATTTTGTAATCAGGATCCCATGATTTCAGCTCTAGACATTCATGGCTGATCCTCCTTGCTCTTGTATATAACCGTGTGTATAATGTGAATAGAGATATCGGAGAAAATTCTCATCAATACCTCAGGTCGATGTCCTTTCTACATACATTTACCTTAGTTTTCCCTCAATGGATATTAAGCAGCAATATTAGAGCATTAAGTACCCTTCCACATACAGCTTAGAATTTTAATAATGGTAAGTGGCAGTATGGAGTTCCTAATGATATAATCGTGTCCTTCTAAACATTTAGGCTACTCTTGCACTCAGTAAGGATTAATTTTACACAAAAGACACTGAAAATTTTCACATATAGAAACTAACATGTTAGAGAAGCCACAACCAGAGCCAGAGCTGTATCTCTCAGATCAACACTTGACACTGTTCAAAGTTACATTCCCCATATGCCACGAGCTGATGCTATTTTGTTGCTTGGTCTG
>JANTPZ010091987.1:0-13350 GCA_025593235.1 Vachellia pachyceras
TGAAGTTTGGCTTATTTGTTTATTTGAAAGTTAAGGTTGAGCATCCGCAGGCAAATGGCCAGTGTATATGCATGATATAAATGAATGAATCTTCATACACCCTGCTAGGTCGGCCGAATAATAATAATAATTAAAAAAGAAAAAACACACGTCATGCACAGCGCAGGCGTCAACCTTTAGATACGGGCCATCTTCCCCATTTGCTCCCATCCAACGAGGCTGTTTCTAATTTCGTTCTTCTTTTTTTTCCAACGTTTGTAATTTCGTTCATGTCTATTAACTTCAGTGATGGTCCACCAAAGACATTTCAACGTTATGGGCCCCTTTCGAAACTGGGTTTGGGCTTACAACTCCCTTTCATTTTCCTTGAGCTTCGCACTGAGCCCAATCATGTCAATAGTGTACTGGGTCTAAGCCCAATATGCTTTAACATAGTTAGCGCCTGACCCATCTTCAAACAAGTCTGATACGTAATCAAGGCTAATCGAAACCCAGAATGGACCAATGTTCATTCTTGAACATCAGGTCTATTTTCTTTACAAGATTTGAGAAAATTCTATTGCTAAACTACGATTGGTCCAAGAAAATTGGGGTGTTTGGGAAAGCTTCTAAACACCTCCACACGCATGTTTAATAGTGTTTTTTTATAAAACGAGATAATCTCCTTCGCATATTTATCCCGTAACTGGTAAAAGCACTTCTCCATCGTTTTCCAAATGAATCCGTGACTTATTTTCCGTGAGCAGAGAGCTTCTGTGGCTTGTGGCTGGACACTCTCAGAAACATGATGCTTGGATAGTGTTGGATGTGAGGTGGCTTTTTACCGATAAAAAAAAAAGGAAGGAATGAGTTTATGATATATTTTAAAAATAAAATAAAAACACGTAGTTTGGCTGGGTTTATATTGGTACAGGTACCCCTATAAGATACAATCCTACGGGGTTACCGAGTATTAAATGTGAACACCTTTCACAGGTAAGCTAGTAGGGTGCGCCTGCGATTAACCCCTTTCAATATGGCGATTTAGATGGAGGCGCCCACATGGGAGAAGAGGGGACTGAGGCGGTTGGATGGGCAAGAAGGCCATACATGGACCATGCGTGTTTGCCCCCTGGTCTGCCCCTCCATGGGCCCCACAGGCCCATTGGGCCACTGTGGTCCCTCCCCTTCTCCTGGCCCTCCCGGTTGGTTTGGATTGAATGAATAGTATGATCTCATGTCATTTTCATCTCCAAACACTCCAAATCTGTCTGTCATTTTCTCTTCCCTTTCTTCTCCCACCAAACACCACTGCAGATGATGATTTGGTAAGAAATTCATGACAGGTTTTCAAAAGAGACTCCAATCAGCAGGATTAATACAAGAGACAGGGAAAAAAATCCATCCTCTCATGTTCATGACTAGATCAAACTCCTGTATAAATCTTACATTTAAGACCATTATATTATGAAAGGTGGACAATTTGATTAAACAATCCACTTGTTTCTTGGTAATGTCCACGCACGGCATCAGAAACTTGTGGATGGGCTGTAACAAGTCAAGGTGTGTGATGGGATATGAAGCAGGGCCTGCAAAATTGACTTTGGGTACCGACAATTAGATCATTAGTTAATGAAACCTTAATCTTCTCACTAATCAGTAATCACCATCGCATGATGACACACAGACAGAAGCATGAAGTTACAGGCAAACATGTGGAATGGAATTGGAAAAGGAGGTATGGTTCAGTTACCCACGATCGATTCGTGATGATGATTGGTATTTAGTGGCGTGCTTATGATTAAATGGTGTCATTAAGATTTAACTCCATTTATGGTTACTGCTACGTGATTAGGAACTTATGATTGCTACGAGGTTCTGTGATTGGCCCATCGCTTAAGGCTGTATTAGAAGCTCCAATCATAATTAAGCAGGGGTTATATCACAGATGATGAAAGCGATGATAAGACTAGTCATATATATATATATATATATATATTAGTCGACATTTAATCCAAGTAGCAAGACAAACGACTTGATTAGGCTTAACACCCTCCTGCGTCATTTATGTTTCCTGTTGAGTGAATAAATTAAATTATACCCGTTTCTAAAATTACACAAAACTTTAAATTCTTAATATAAGATTTAGTTGACATTTTTTTAGATTAAACAAGCTGTTTAATTATAACATTCATTCTAAAATAAATATGTATATCATATATTACATATCAATTTATAAATCTGGCAAATTAATTTGAAGAAAATATGATAAATATATCAATTAATTAATTTATTCAATTAAAAAAATATCGACTAGCTCATAGTCATATGTTAAAGAATAGAAGTGATATATTTTTCTTATTTGAAAAAATTACAGTACCTCAATTTGCATGTGTTATAGAGATCGACAGAAAAAAAATGTATAATTTACATAGAAATTGTTTGTTTTCCTCAAAAAGCAATATTTTAGAAATCATAACAACATCACCATATAGGGAGTCCGCAGGACATATTAAATTCATGCAAGGGTTCTTTGGGTGATTGTTTGAACTCCTCAAACGCACGTTCAACAGTGTTTTTCGTAAAAATAAGATAATTTTATCATATATTTACCTCAACTTACGTAAAAACACTTCTCCACCCCATTCCCAAACAGGTTATACATTATAACTGTAAAACTTGATTGCTCCCACTTATTAAACGTTTAGTCTCTTTTTACTTGTGTTCCGCAGAAGCCCACAGAACCTATCCACGTCATGCCTGTATATGCTGGCATCTAATTATCCACGTGGCAGCTTCCCAATCATAGGCAACTCGCAAGTCACTGTGTGGAACAGCAAAAGCAGAGCTAATTCATATCCAGAAATCCTAAGAAAAGCAGCACTAATACACAAAAAAGTCTATAAAAAGGTTATATATTATAAAAGCAAGAGAAGGGTCTGGTTGAATTTACCTGTGTGGACACAAACTGATGACGGAGGGGGACATTCATTCATTCATTCCTGTTCCATTCTATTACATGCTTATACTCAAAACCTGATCTTTTTCTTTTATATCTATGTTTTTATTTGCACTTGAAACCTGCCAGACAAGGCGACAAGTGTCGTATGTTTTTTCATTATATTTAAAAGGGTGAGCCTGGGGTTTGGACGATGACCTGTCATATGGATCAGTGTATAAAGACAGAGATCTGCAATGTTAATGAAGTTGCTTGTGACACTGGAAGACAATTCCACAGCAAAACTGTAAATGTTGCTGCCACAAAAATTAGATTCCTTTCAAACCCATTTTCCGTATAAAACTGATGATCTTAATGATAACAACAACGATGGATTGCGGTGAGAGAGATTTTGCAGGGAGCCAGAGATACCCCACCAAGAAAAAATTGATTATTATTTTTTCTGATAATAATTAAAAAACATTGAATAGGCAAAGATCATAATAATATGGTAGTACCAGAAACAATGTCATTACTGCATTACAAGTCAGTTCAGGAGGGCAGGGTCCTAGTCTATATCATGACATGTCTTAAGAGCAAGGGGGGTCCCTTCTGTTGCAGACGGACGCGTTGGTGAGCAACAAATATGATACAGCATTTAGTTTCTCTTAGGTACTGAAATCTCTTAATATATTATTAATTTGTAAACCCGGAAGCATTGTGATGGTAACATTATTGCCATACATGTCAAATCTCGAAAATGGTATTTCTGTCTATGGAAGTAAGGTTGTATACATGTATCATTTCTCATATGCTACCTTGTGGGAGCCTTATACAATGGGTGGCGGGTTTTAAGAAATTATATTATCCATCCATTTGTAAATCTGGTAGCATTTTGTGGTCTTATGGAACAGAGCTTTTCTTTTTGGGGTTGGCATGTGTAGTGTTCTTCCTTCAATCTGAGCTTTTCACGTTAATGCTTTTTTTTTTCTTGACTTAAACTCACAGGGGGCCAAGTGGCTCGTCAAATCAGCTATCTACCAAGAGAGGAACACAACAAAATTTGTTGTGTTGTCCAAATCCTGCATCGATTGGTCATGATTCCAAAATTTTATGGTACTCGTGACACATTACTTTCCCTCACCTTTAACCAATCAACTCATGTATAGTGGACATTAAATAAGGGTTTGTTTTGAAGCTATTCTCAAAACCTACGTTTGTTTTCAAAATCTAATCCCGTTTGTACGCGGAACTTATTTTGATGGAATTGGAAGTGAAACTGAAAGTGAGATTAAAAGTATGTTTGATATGTTGGAAGAAGTGAGACATTGTTTTGATGGAACTGGAAGTGTATGGTGGACACTAAATAAAACTCATGATTTTTTTTCCACTTCTGAAACATTGATAGTGAATGAGTTGGTTCTAGAGGAGGCTAGTTTCCATGTGTACTTTTTAGGAACATTTTTAAGAAATTAGAAATCAAACTTGATAGATAGATATGAAAGTTATCCAAGTACTTGTATAATTTTATGATTTACCTGTTCTCCCTATAAATCAAACCTATCCCAGCTTCGGACACACAGAAGAGTATGGTGTATATGATTGGTATGGAAAAAGAAGCATGTTGGCCGACACAGGGAACAGGTGGAACACCAAATTCACATGGATTGTCTAAAAACCATAACATTCAAAGCTTAATAAGAAAGAAATAATGATAAAAAGAATTATAGCTGCTTAGGGGTTGGATTTATGTTTTCTTCTTCATTTCAATATTCATTTCTTCAAATTATCATTCTCTTGCTTGAAGCTAATTTTCAAGTTTTATCTAATCATATCTTAAAAAGGTTCTTTAAACTGCACAGAAACTGTAGAAGAAAGAAGCATCTTATAAGGCGGAAGGTGTTTTATAATATGTTCTTTTACATCTTTTAATACGCGGGCCATTTGAAAGCCGAAAATAGTAATGTATACAAATGGGGAGAAAATGAAAATGAAATCCCAAAAATAAAGGCTTTAACGTACTGCTCTTAGTC
This sequence comes from Vachellia pachyceras, assembly GCA_025593235.1. Classification (NCBI taxonomy): domain Eukaryota; kingdom Viridiplantae; phylum Streptophyta; class Magnoliopsida; order Fabales; family Fabaceae; genus Vachellia; species Vachellia pachyceras. The sequence continues at coordinate 4,951 of JANTPZ010091987.1, forward strand.
TTTTTCTGTTCACAGAGGTTGTCATTTCAATTTCAAGGCGACATCCGGAAGGAATCTATGCGTTTTTTACACCAGCATCTTCCGAACTTATTGATGAAATTCTGTTTCCGATAGGGCAAATCTGAAACCAATCTTCTGAAATTTAGCTCAGGCTGTTAAAAGAAGCCTACTTTTTGAGTTCGAGCAGATATGATTTCGAATTTATCAGTATTAAATATAAAAAAACATGAACGTTATTAATAAACTGGGATCACAGTTTAGCAATCACACACACACACACACTCTCTCATAAGAATCCAAGTCTTTTGAGTTTAAAAATACTTTCTTTTTGAGTAAAACTTTGAAGAGGGCCAACTAATGAATGAAGTGCAAATCTTATGAGAAAATTGGTGAAGTGTGTATTGAAGAACTTTGACATTTGTAGCTTGGACATGACAAGTTTTGGCAGAAGTTCAATTCACACAGTTTGGTTTTTCTGTCCCACATACAGATAGACAGGGACTGCCCTGTTTACAGAGAAAAACTGTTCCTCCATGTATGTTTCATTTTTATTGTCTTCTACTGGGAAAAGGGAGGGCTGGATTGTAATTTCACACAAACGAGTTCGTTCAGTTGGGAGAAAACGAAGCTACTGCCATAAGATAAAAGTTCTGATTCATCTTAAAATTTTAAAGCAGACGTAGATGCTCTGTCCATGGTTGATCCACTCCACGATAAAATTCTAAGATAAAAATATAATAATGCCAAGCCTCTGAAGATTCTGCAGATAACATATACATAAAAGCTAACTAACACAAAAAACTGCGAAGCTTGTCATATCAAGAACATGGTGATCGCATCAGTCTCTGATTTCTCAATAACGGTGAAATTAACTGTTGCAACGGAATAACTACCACCACAAGAATCTTTTTTTTATATATTCATATAATGATATATATAATTTACATGATCGAAATAATGTATTGGAAAGTCTGATAATGTCTTTAAGATTGATCCAGAGCATCTTGGAATATGTGCAACATGTCACTTGGAGAGTTAAAAAAAAATTGACAGGAACAAAACAATGAATCTAGAAAAGATATGGTCTTGTTTGGTCGGTAGCAGTATATGTCCTCTGGGTTCTTCATCCATTGATTTTGTTCCCTTTATTCATGTCCTAAAACCACTTTAATCTGATGGACTAGGAAACAAGCAATAGATGATATTATTATGGCGAAGACCGATTCTAATTTCTTGTTCAACTCAGATAAAAATGATTCCAAGCGTGGCTCTGGTTTTTCGAGCATAAGAACTTCTTTTCACTGATTCTCGTGGCTGTATGGACTGGAACTCTCGCACCTACTGGAAAGGATAAATCCTCTGAAATAAAGAAAGAATGAAAATAAAAAAAGCGTCAGAGAGAAGATAACAACAGATACGTAAATTTTGTATGTATGGTTGTTTATGATATGAGGCAGGATTTGAGATCTTACAACATGTTTGTTGCGTTGCAGGGCAGCTGTATATAAAATTTATTGTTAATGAAAGAAGCATAAGCTGTTATTGATCCCATATGGATGAAGAAACTTTTGGTGTGGGTCTTCTGTGTCCCAGAATTGACTACCTGTATCCTGATAATGATGTTTTCATCAGGAAAAGGAAAAAACATAATATTATTCTAAAATCTGGATATTGGGCCCATATATGTTGCAATAAATGTATAAAATGAGTCACATTAATAGATGGCTTCTGAATTGTGCAACTTGATATTCATCTCTAGAATACCTCAGATAATATGTTAGACCTCTGTCCTTGAAGAAAAATGTCCAAAGGATAGTCATTGGCAGTCGGAAAGCCGGTGGTGGCTGTTGCGGTGGCGGTGGTTGTATCAGCAAAAGTGGTGGCCTGGTTGAGGCTGCATTGTGGCACAGATGGCAGTGGTGATGCTACACCATTTGATTTCTGAACATTTTTTAAAAGGGACAAATTTGAGTCAAGGTTATAAAAGCCATAACCTTACATATATAAAAGACACAAGAAAAATCACTAGGTTTTAGACTTCACCGCTGGTCTGACCATGAGGGGGTCAATGTCCATTGTAAAGTCATATAACATGGGATTCACAGAAGCAAGTTTCATTGACAAGAACTGCAGAATATAGCTGACTTGTTAGTTTTACTCACTGCAGGTAATCAACAATGTGGAATATCATCTCAAGAAAAAAAAGGAAGAAACTCGACTTCATGGTACCTCCACTTGATTTTGTAGGGACTGAACATAATTGATTATTTCATCCAACATGAGGGCTTTTCCAGTCACCTATATATGTATAAACAAAACCACATAGAGTAGGTGTCAGAAGAAGATCTGAGAGGAACATAAATATAAACTTTGAAACAAAAAGATGTACATCTCAACAGAAAGGAACGAACATCAGTTTACCTTATCACAACCGGGAACGAGCCGCTGCAACATCTTCATCCTCTCACTTATCTTCTCTCTTCTTGCCTAAAACATCCACATCCAGACATGAAGTTTTTGGTCGTTTTAGGAATCTCCGTGTCCAAACAGCTCTAACTAACTTGTAAGGGAACCCAGAGTTTAAAGATGTTTTTAGAGTGTAACATTAATTTACCCTTTCAGCTAGGCTGTGGCTATCGGTTGCCTGACCCCTTCTTGCTCTTACGTGGATATAGCCTGTTGGAGGCTCTTCAGGACTCTTCTTCTGATTCTTCGTCTCATCTTTTTGCTTACCTCCTTCCTTCGCCTCACCATTATTGACCTTCTTTTGTCTCTTGCTTCTTTCTCCTGTAGCTTCCTATTGAAGATAAGCACGAAACAAGCAAACAAGGATAATCAGTTCTGTGGCAGCAAAAATCACCATAAAGCTATAGCTTGGGAGCTCAAATTTGAAGTTAATCTACCTTCGATTGTGGACGACTCAGGGGAGAACGATTACTGTTTCTCCTCTTCTTCTCAATAGGACTCACCTTCTGAGTGACCTGTTCACCAGCTTCAAGCTTATCCAATACCAGAGAGGTCTCAGGGCTCTGGTTTTTGGTCACAGAAGAAGGCTCATTATCACTCATGTTAAACTTGGAACTTTGATCAACGAAGCAATTCTCTAAAGATGTCTCGTGAAACTGAGAAGCAGGATTTGCATGAGGCTGAACCTGAGGCTGCTCAGTGAAAGGTGTCATCTTAATGGAAGCAGTAGGGGAAAATGGAGAGTCAACAAGGAAAGGGTGGTATTGGAAAGAAAAGGCTGCCATGGACAGAGGTTGGAGGATTTGGAAATGGCAAGTTATGAAGACAATGATGGAAGAGAGAAAGGCAAGGAACAGTGGTGATGAAGAGTGGGTCTGTGACAGAACTAAGAGGGAAGTTGTCAATATATAAAGGTGCTGCCACATATAATTGCTCAAATCTTTAAAGGTAACTCAGTCTCATTCCCATGCAAAGCCGGTCCAATCCAGTCCATTTGACTGGTCCAATCTCATCAACCTGAATTACCCATGCTAATAATAAAATTTTGTTCAGCACTCAGAATTTCTTTTCTTTGTTGACAAGAGTTTGGTCCAAGGCAAGGGATCAATCTCTTACAAAATGGTAAAACAGAGTTTAAATCTGTGTTGAAAAATGTTTTCACGTCTAATACCGTGGTAACATATCAGTATGAGCTTAGGAAAAAATTCTTTTTTTTAAGGAAAATAAAATGAGATGCTGGAAAGGAAGGTTAATTTTTGGGCTGGTTTGCTGGTGGATTTGATGCGTCATTTTTACGAACACCTTCTGTGCATGAAGTACCGAGGGTTTCTGCTGTCCTCGCCCGAAAGATGCGGAGTTATTAATCTTACAAACAATGAATTGAATTTACAGGCGACAGAAACTAACAGCGTCATACGGTAAAAAGTACTGAATGAAACATCACTGCAAAGAAATACCTGCACTACTTGGGGCACATCAATGTTAAAAAGGGTTAAAGTACATTCATCCTAAAGTTTTTATTTGAGCAATTTCATTCTATAAATATAAAAACGTAACAATGTTATTCTAATTAAATGGAGAGGTAAACAGATTCCACCATTTGTTAGGATAAGATGGCACATATGTTAGAGATGGGTAGCTCGATCAATCACTTCGTGCTTGTTTGGGAACTCCATTAGGAGAAATGAGTTTACAGATTATGAGGCATTTTATAGATTTCAATATGGTTTTACGGATTTCAAGATAGTTTTTATGGATTTTAAGATGATTTTTACAGATTTCAAGATGATTTTGTCTTGACTTTTGTGTACCGCTTTTCATTGTTAAATTTACAATTTTACCCCTTGTATAACATGTGGCATGATGGGCTAGAGATGTTTGATGGGTTTCCTCAGCACTCGGCGGCCCCACAGCCATAAGCAGCATCCATCTAAACTACCACATGCTACATATCACGGGGCTATTACTCCCCCCAAAAGTTAGCTCGTGAGGGTGTGCAGCGCTCCCGCTTATATAGTCCAGCACCCTCCCAAGCCTCTCCGATGTTGGACTTTGACATTCTCCCCCAACCATACATATCCATATGCTGCCTGTGTGTGTATCCAATTAAACAATACATTCTTCACATATTTGTTACTTGTTTGAATTGGTAGTTCTAACATAAATATCATGATAAAATTCTAACGACATCTACCAATATTTCAGATAGAAAGATTAAATTGAATTAGAATACGGCGCCCACATGACTTCTTTTAAAAAGGTTGGTGCAATTTATTTCTGTGCGTGTGTTATTCTCTCTGTAAGATAGTGTTTGTGTGTGAGAATCCGTTAAGAGAAAGGAATTTACAAATTTCGATACGGTTTTTATGGATTTCGAAATGATTTTCACAAATCTTAAGATGGTTTTGTCTTGGTTTATGTGTATAATTGGAATAAGGAATTTCTAAAAACACAGTAAAATCATGGTTCACGACTTCGCGTTCACATGCATATAGAATACCAACTTCCATATTTAATAGAAAATTTAATTCAATTTTTTTATAAACTGATTAGACAAATTATTATGGAGAGAAATGATAAATAGAAAAAGTTTAAGAAATTTACTATCATGTCTCAAAATAAATGAATTAATAAATAAAAAATTATAAAAATTAATAAAATTACTATTCTATCTCAAAAGTAGCTGATTCGGTTGTTATTAATAACCTCGTGCGATTAATAACAGTAGAGCCATTTGTTTTAGATGACATATTTTGATGGATTACGCGAAGTCACAGGGTTTGTCGTATCCGATGATGACGTTATTGCAGAACTTAATTATGATAAGATCTTATCAGGTGCTATATCATGATGACCCATTAATTCAGTTTTGATTAATTTGGGGGGTTGTAACGCAGATACACAGCAGTCTAAGTACGTACTGTATGGTCAGAGTTATAAATTAAATTCAAAGGAAGTGAAACTGTGGCAAAGATTCTGTGTAGAAAAGTGGGAGCAGAGGCATGTTTCACGTTGAGAGGCTTAGGAGCGAGATTGGTTCATGAATATTGAACGAATACTTTTAAAGTCTTAAATGGGCCAAAAACCCAAAAAAAAAAACACACTTCTCACCTTCAAACACTATTCAAATTACTTTCCTAATTATTGAGTTTAATGAAAGGGGTAAGTGCCTCGCGTGTCGAATTCAAGGTTATTAAAACCGGATCGATTATTGACCACAAAATGAAGTGGTTTGGGGGATAGTAAGTGAGACCCGTGTCAAACTGGGGTAAAACCGGTGAGGAATTAAAAAAATTAAGAAATAAATCTTATTACACATTGATACAATCAAACTATCAAAAATTAAAATTTTCAAAAACTAAACTGTAAATTTTATTATTAAGAAAATAACAGTTATTAAATCAATCATATACTTATAACTTATCTATTATTCAATATTTTATTTACAGTTTCAAAATATTCATTCTAACAAAATATCAAAAGATAATAGTAGTAAGAGCTTCTGTGTTTTTAACTTCCAAATTTAAAATTTTTAAAAATTCAGCCTTTTTTATAAAATAATTAAAAAGATTAGTAGATAACTAGATACAGAAGTGACTACCGACCTATGTGGGGAAAGTTTTTATTTTTTATTTTTTACCTTTTAAATTTTAAAAAGATTAAGTATTTTTGTTTTTTAAAAAGGTAAAACTTTTAGAAAAAGGGTATCCAGGTCAGACCGGTTTAGTCCATTGACCTCTACCCAGAGTCATTCTGCAAATCAGATCAGATCAGAGGCCGGTTTTCGATCCGAATGGGCCAGTTTGATCCAGGCTTAATTACACAGGTTGAATCAATATTTAGATTTATACCAAGAGATGTGCTAAAGTATTTCAAACATGATCATCTTTTATTTGTGTATACTTGAAAAAATTGAGTCTGAGTTAGGTCATTCACTGTTCATTTACACGTACGCATTTCCCGCGCGCGTTGCTCACCATTACTCCTCACAACCATTCATCCATGTCTGTTCTCCCGTTCTTCTTCACCAAGCTACAACACTCACTACATCACTAGTCTCTCTCTGTGTACATGCATGTCGGCACTCGCGCGCGCCAGCTTTCCTCGGAGTTCCCAACCACAACCAGCGACATTTCTCATGACGATGGTAACATTCCACGAGTTCTTCACTCTCCCTGAATTCCACGGATCATATTTTATTTCATATCAACCTAGCCACATCCTTAATGGCAGCTGGGTATCATACTACTGTCCCCAGCTATACATTCATTCACAAGGAGCACACGTGCTTTTATATATCAATCACACACGCATAATATATGAGTCTCTTCTTTGATGTAATTAAGGAATTAATGGAATCTATATATATACAGCTTCAAGTATATAATTAATTATTTACGTTGAGAGTTATATACAGTAGTGTGCAGGTGCGTGTGTTGTTAATATTTTGCACTATGCGTGTGATTGGAGTTGCATTTCATTCTAATTGGTAGTTACTGATCCATTAGTCCATAATTGTTTCTATATCATCGTCCTATATGGATTCTTCCTTTTCGTTTCCTCGTTACTGTACGTACGTCCTTTTCTGTTTTCTATTTCTGTGTGTGGTTCCAGCCATTTGACCTTTCATATTAGTATGTAGCTTCCCTCTTATAATACATCCAAAGGCTTTATATATATATATATATAAACATATCACGTTTCTATATATTGATCGCTGGTTTTATATATATATATTCCAGTGGGCAGCAGTCTGACTGCGTGATTAGCGAGTCTTAGATACGCAGATTATCTCTTTAATAAATTAAACGTTTTGAGCCCTTCTGATCCACAGGCAATATTTTGGTGTTCACGATCATATGCCGACAGATATTGACTATTTTTAATACGATATTCTGTGGGGCACAGTGGCTATATCTCTCTGTGATATATAGTTCGATCGTTATCTTTTGCTTTCCGCAACAATTAACATGCAATTTTTGACCGTGAGTTGATCTTAAAGATTGGAAACATTTATCGCATCTAACTCATGATTGCTTGGTTACTAAAATGTCAAGTGATTAGCACATACTTTTTCAGTTCTTCACAGGTGGCAGCTTATATATTATCATGCAGTGATATTGCAATAATTTTGGCGGATTTGAAGGCGATTTTTTGTCTGATTTATAATTAGAGTATTCTTGCTGTGGCCGATTAATGGTCATGTGCTGAGAGTATGAATGTCAAAAACTAACTGATATATAAATATAACTCAGATTTTTCCCGTAATACCCAGCTGTAGTGCAAATATACTAAAGATATTATCCGCAATCTTGAATGCACGAATCAGAAATCCGAAATCCCGAACGACTTGGGCGGCGTTTGTTTTTCTATTAATTTGGCCGCCCGTGAGAACTAGATCGATTCACTCATCAGTGCATGCCTCAAACACCCTGAACAATTGATTATTTGTCTATTCAGTGGGCTTGTTTAGAACAGCGTTTCCAAAAATCAAATATACGCTCAACAGTGTTTTTCCCTAAACGAGATAATCTCCTCCACATATTTACCTCGACTTATGTAAAAGTGTTTATCTACCGTGTTCCCAAACAAATCCATTACATGGCAAGTGTTCAATGTAACTATCTCTTCCTTGTAGAGGCATCTCACCAAACAATGTATAATGAAGCTCATTCATTATACAAAGGTTCAATTCCACGTACAGAACTTAAGGTTGCAGTATGAATTTGTCTAAGAAGTTTTTAATGAAGAGTGTTAAGCACTTAGAAGTTTTATTGTGTTAGAAGATGAATCAAAGTTCGTCATAATTAACAATTAATGCTTTCAGTGATAAGGGATGATACTGTTATATTCTTAACACTTTTAGGATAACATTGGATTCTAACAAATTTTTAAGATGCTTAGTGAGAAAATTTTCTAAATAAGTGGCAGCTT